>QANX01006288.1:216347-229520 GCA_003254975.1 Ochetophila trinervis | reverse complement strand
AAAAAAAAAAAAAAAAAAAAAAAGAGTAAAGACGACGGTTTTAGCTTAAAACCGTCGTCTTTTTGGTTTTTTCTTTTTTTTGGGATATCCAGGTATACACAAAGTATTGACGACGGTTCTTTTAGGAACCGTCGTCTATTATGTAAGTATAGACGACGGTTCCTTTAGGAACCGTCGTCGATAAGTTAACAATAGACGACGGTTCCTTTAGGAACCGTCGTCTATAATCTTCAATATACACGTGGCCACAACGTTGCTGTCACGTGTATTTTAGTCTTTTATCAACGACGGTTGTTGAAGTAACCGTCGTCTTTGATGTAACTTTAGACGACGGTTACAGTTAAAACCGTCGTTGATGTTTTTTAACCGCCGTCTTATTTTATTAACGACGGCTCTCTTTTTCAACCGACGTCTATATAAAAGTATGGCCGTCGTCAATAGCTATATTCTGTAGTAGTGTGGTATGCATATTATTTGGGTGGACTCCATTATTATCAGAGTGCAAAACTTTTTTATTTATTTGGGTAAATCTATTGCGAAAACTATTATGTCTTCAGTGCAATTTACAAAAAAAATAAATTGATAGGAAATTTGAGTTTAGATCGATGTATGAAAAAGGTTTTCGATTCCTATTGTTTTCAAGCGATTTATGCTGTATGAAACATTTTATGAATTATTTGTAAATATTAATAATATTAATAAAAAAAGAAAAGAAAATTATTATGCAAAGCTTCATTAAACAAATAATAAGCTTATAATTAACCTCCTCGGGTCAAATATTAAAGTCCTTTACCAAAGGTGTAAAATTTACTAGTCCGTAAAACTAAACCATATATACAATTTGGATTTCTTATATTTTGAAAAAAAGTATATGGCAGATAAATGTTTGAATGAGAATAAGGAAAATTATTGCATAATAAATGAGAGAGGGAAAAAATGAAAAATGTTGGAAGTTTTTAACCTTTATTTCTAATTTACTAAAATGAGAAAGTTATAAACTTATTAAAAATATAGGGAACATAGAGATATGATCCTTTTTTCTTTTTGTCACAAAGAGATATTTGATCTTGATCAATGAAATGAATATGATAGATAATTAAAATGTCACAAATATCATCTTTACTTATCGTACGGAGTTGAAATCTTACAAATTCATAATCCATCCAGTAAAATTAATCAAATATGTAATTTTTTTTTTGGGCTAAATGACACAAAAACTCAACCACGTGAGGAAAATAGACACACATTTTGAAAAGTTGGAACAATTATCAACCTTCTTCTTCTTCTTTTTACTAACTATCAACTAAATACTCCCTCACAAATTATAAATGAGTTGGGCAATTAAAGGCTTAATAATGCACACCAAAAAAGTTTAAACTTGTTTTTTTTTTTTGGTAAATAGAACAGGTTGTTTGTTGCTTGTGCATAGAATTTTTTCTTATTCTTTTTTTTGTGTGTGTTTTCCAAAAGACGACCGGAGAAATAAAAAATCTCACAAAAGCCAGACTAAAATATGAGGCGGGCTGAACTTCTGTTTCTAGACGAAGCCCATCAAGTGGGCTAAGTTGGGCTTTTGGTTTAATGATTGATAGCTGGCCTATCCACAATTTCACACTATATAGTATCAGTGTGCAATTACCAAAATACCCAAACCTCTTTTTAATGTGATTAATTGTCTACAGAAGGGAGTGTATATAGTTTCAATATGGATTAGTATAAAGAAGCACTAATTAAAACTGGTCAATAATATTCAACCATCAAGTAATTACTTGCTTAAAAAAGTTTCCGATTACCATCCAACTTTCGTTACGGACTTTATGAAATTTTCATTTTCATCCAAAATGGTATAAAAGTTGGAATTTGGATTACCCAACATAACCATTTTACATTCAAACTCTTTAATTCTTTTTCTTCCATATCCAAACCACCCTATTTGTTTAGAGGCATCCCTTTTTTCTAGCATAATACAAAATACAAATTAAGGGCTATGAATAAATAGGGTCATATACTATATTTTCCCCAAATTACCTATTATTAAAAACGTATTCATATATATATATATAAATATATAGACCATGCCAAAATTTAAAAAAAAAAAAAAATACCACTAAAATCTCTCTACATTTGCGTGTAGGCTTGGATATGTTTAACCTCCCAATTTCTTCCCCACCCCATTAAAGTAGTTGAGCTGCAAATCCATTCTTGGTCTTCCTTCTCTAATAAACCTCTTCCACCTACATATGTAACTTCGATAAAATTTTCTTTTCCTCCATTCTTATTTTCTTAAACAACTTTCTTAAATTTCTTGTCAATAAAATTAGTTAAACCAACTAATATTTTGAAAACTTTACCTCTTTTTTTCTTTTTCTGTACACAAAAAAAAACATGTGCTAGAAACCAAACCAATATCATATTTGAATCTTAAATATTATCGTTGGGTTTTCTTCCTTTTTTTTATCCTAGTTAAACCAATGAGCACATAGCGAAACGACATCGATCAATGGCGGCAGCAACGAGCAGTGTTAGGTCATTAAATGTTCTTCCTACAGAGAAGAAGAATATTACTATTGTTTCCATGGCAGGTATTTCATATCAATACCCTTTGAAGAATATTGCTGCAGTGAGCAATTATTCAAAGCAAAGGAGGAGCTTTAGGGTTAGATCATCAGCGAGTGTTCCGAAAAGAAGTGTGCGAACAATTAATGGGAACAAGGTCAATGGGATTTCGGTGGGAGAGAGTCCATTGTTAAACGATGAGATAAGTGGTGGTGTTGTTGATGATCTTCATCAATGTTTGCTTGGAAAGTTTGTTGAGAAACGCTTCGTTTATAGGCAAACCTTCATTATTAGGTCTTATGAAACTGGTCCTGATGGTACTGCTACCATGGAAACACTCATGAATTTGCTTCAGGTGAGATTACTTGGATTTCACCCAACTTCATCATGCATATATATATTTATAGAAATTGCACGGAAATTCAATATGTATTAACAGATTATCAACCACAATAAATTTCAAACTTATTATTGAAAATAAATTTTAATGACAAAATTTTTAGTAATTATTACCCTCGTCAGATATGTGAATTTAATCAAATATATATAATGTATTTTTGATTAATTCATCCATAAAAAATGGTTACACATGTAATAATGGTGGCTTGAAAATGGAATGCATGGATTATATAAAATCTGAATGATTATTGTAATTAGATGTTCTTATAATCTAATTACATATAAATGCATCGATTAGACGGTATGTATTCCGAATTTGTTAAAATCATGATCTTGATTTGATAGTAATTTTTGTGTGTGTATATATATATATATATAATTTCGTTTGATTGATGAATGATGAGCAATGGATGATGCAGGAGACAGCTTTGAATCATGTGACGAGCTCTGGGTTAGCGGGGAGTGGATTTGGAGCAACCCGAGAGATGAGCCTCCGGAAACTCATTTGGGTCGTTACCCGTATCCACATTCAAGTACAGAGATATAGTTTCTGGTATGTGATTAAAGACCACACACAAACACACACACACACACACACATATATATATATACAAATTATTAATACTTTGTATCATGAATATTCGAATGCATTAAACTGTTGCTTATATATTATATCTGATTACTTTAATTTTATGTTAATTATCATTATCTTATTTTTAGTCAGTTTTGATAAGTTCTCTGTTTCCTACACATATTAATTTAGAAGAGAAGAATGTACTAAATTGGGGCATACAAATGTTGATCATTAAGTTTAAAAGATTGATATTGATAAAGAGTAATTTATCCTGTTATAGAGATTCTAATACCATAAATATAAATTGGGGCCGGTCTCCTTTAGTTTTCTTATGTGACATCTAAATTCGTAATTTCTCATCATTGAAGGAATTTTTTTTTTTTATCATTAAGATAATTATTTGAACTGAAAATAATTACCAGGAAATCAAATAATAATAAATAAATAAATAAAATTGTCATTAGAGATGTAGACCCTTTTAGCAAAACTTATATATTCACAATAGGAATAGCTCATGAATTATTGTTCTTGCTCAATCTTCCACAGAAACTAATGCAGAAAAAAAATATAAAAATAAATAATGAAATTGAAATTGAAATTGTGACAGGAGAGACATTGTGGAGATAGATACATGGGTTGATGCAGCTGGGAAAAATGCAATGCGAAGAGACTGGATTATCAGGGACTACAAATCTAAAGATATCATAGCTAGAGCAACAAGGTTTCACCTATACTCTTTTATAATCTCCATAGACTAAATCCAAAAAATAATATTTTGTTAATTAATTTATCTCCATAATATGTTATGCAGCACTTGGGTGATCATGAATAATGAAACAAGAAGGCTGTCTAAAATTCCTGAACAAGTTAGAGAAGAGGTTATGCCCTTTTACCTAAACAGATCAGCAATCCAAAAAGACAAAGACGACATCGAAAAGATCGATAAAATCACCGATGAAACTGTTGACAGAATCAAATCTGGTTTAGCAGTATGTGGGAAGAAAAAAATTTCTGATTTTTTTTTTTAAGCAATAACACATACTTTGTATATGGAAATTTCTGCTTATATTAATGTTTCATTGACTGCATTCTTTCACTACAATTTTCTAGCCAAGATGGAGCGATATGGACGCCAACCAACACGTAAACAATGTCAAATACATTGGTTGGATTCTGGAGGTACAGAGTTTAATTTCTCTGTCATATTTTTCTTTATGATCTCTATGTTTAATACCAAAATGTTTTGAATATACACATTTATTAGTCACAATGTTTTTCATTGCTGATGACATTTGATGTATCATAAAGTCTTTGGAAGTAAAAACAGAACAATACCAAACATAAAAAAAAAATAAAAAATTGAGGCATAAATATAGCAAGGAGAGTTGCTTACAATTTTGTATGAAAATTTATATATGCAGAGTGTGCCAATAAATGTGTTACGAGATTATGATCTAACAAGCATGACTCTTGAGTATCGGCGAGAATGCACGCAATCTAATGTGCTAGAATCCTTGACGAGTCCAACAGCAAGTGTGGCTGAAGATTCTAATAACAACTCTATCAATCGGAAACCAGACAATGAATACACACACCTTCTGCGGATGCAAGATGATAAGGCAGAAATTATACGAGCAAGAACAGAATGGCATTCCAAACAAAAACGACGATGATCATCTCCATTACACTTCAAAAAAAATAATAAAATCTTTCACATGCTTTTTATTGGTTTTTCTTCATTTGTTAACCTTTTTTTTTTTTTTTTTGAGAGTTGTAATTAATTAATCATCAAAACAATCCACATTTTGCCTGTGCACCTCCATATTTTACAGTGCATTGTTAGGATTAATCAGTGTCTTGTGAATTATATCTTTCTATGAATTGTTAAAACAATTTCTTTGCAGTCCCTCTCTTAGATTGATTAAAAGGCTGAGGAAAATATAACGTATGTTACAAGGAAAGATAGAGGGATTAAAACTATAGCTTCAAAATGTACTCATTGACCATTAGAAAGGAAATTCTAAAAGGGTTTTTTATATGGATGCCCAGTGAAATTTTGCTAATTTCATATGGATTCTACTAGTGGAATTTTTCATAATACCCTCATTTTCAACCATAGAATGCCCATCATTCCCAAACATCATACCTCAAGTCCATATTGTTGTCTGAGCAAGTTTGTTAGATAATTTAAAACAAAAAACAAAACTTAGTTCACAAAACCAAAAGAATTGAAGAACAAACGATTGAATGGGTTAGCCTATAGCGTACGTGCTGACTGGGTGGTAAATTGATATGTGACCGTGATTAAAATTGAATGGGTTAGTGAGTGATAATTCTTTTCTTTTTCTTTTTAAAACAAATTTGTTAAAACCAAAATCTATTTAACTTCAAAATTCGAAAGAGCTGCAAAATACCCTGCAAGTATGAGGTCAGGACATCTAACTAAGAATCGTGATAGTTTTCTTGTATTTTTTAGTCAATTATCCCAAATTCGCCTTGATACAGATGAAATCTTTGACAGAGAGCTTCTCCTGTATCATGCGAGATGTATAGGACTTTTGGTACCAATTCAAATGAAATTACTGTACGATGCATAACAAAAGAAATTACTAATAAATGAATGAAATTCAAATAGCAATCAAAACTTCAGTTTCAATATGGAACAAAAAGAACCCCAATTAATCCTAAGAAATAGGTTCAAGAAGCCTATTTTTCTTTGTTACAGATCCATGTCCCCAAGTCCTAATGGCTTATGATTTAAGCAATTAAAGCCCATCTGTAGAACAAGGATTTCACTCAAACCCAATAGAGGTCTATGTAATCTTGGAAGCAAAACTACCATATTCACAAACAAAGACAATAGAAAAAAAATCCAAAGGAAAATTTCTTGGTTTGAGATCTCTGATTTTCTACAAATTTACAATCAGTTTAGGCCCCAGAAGTACAAAAAACAGAAAGCAAAAGCCTCAAAATAGTAAAATACCCAGCACTGCGAGTCCAAGTGGGTAATAATTAAGCTATTCATTAATCTTGAAACAAGTTGAACCAAACCAACCATGCATTTGGACAAAAGCATATTTGTAAAGGACTTCAAGTTGCAGAATAAGGCAAGTTAAGGCCTACAGACCCCTCCATTCCTCTTCCTCTTAGGCCCTATCCTTTTCTCCAATAGAGCTAGCATAAAACCCCACCATTGTGGTCCTCATTATAGTCATTGCACACTAGACCTCCAATAATCTTGGTTTTGAGAGTAACCCCATACCAATCCATGTACTCCACAACAACAACAATAACAACAATATATATATATATATATTAAAATAAAACAAAGTCAAAGTAGTGAAAATGAAGAAGAAGATGAAGAAACCGAATTTTCTCAAGTGAATTTTCTTGTTTGAGGGGTTCATTAAAATTTTTTAAAAAAGTTATATGATATGGATAAAAAAATTATATGATATAAAAAAAATTACATAAAATAAAAAAGTTCATGCAGTTGAATTTTAAAAAGTTCACCTAAATAGAATCTGAATCGGAATTTTATGAAGAATGAAATTATGGAAGATTGGAAGCTGTTAATTTAATCCATTATTATATGCTTTATGTCCTGCTTTTTTGCAGACACACACCGTATTTGGGGGTATTCTCTTCCTCTTCCTCCTCAAACACACCACCCAATTTTTCTTAATTTGTCAGCAAAATTTGTAAGTCTTTTTGACAGAATTTTAATAACCAGTCAAAGTGTGCAATCAATGTGTTTGATTGTGGAAAAAAAAAAGTTTTCTTATTGTGTAACAAAAGCATTATATTATACTTTCGAATATAATATATAATATCATAACCCATTATATAATTTGGAATTCTCTTTCAACCATATTTAAAGAAGACATGTGACCCAAAATGATTGAGAATTTTTATCTCAGAAATGCTGATCAGTTCCTAAATATAATATGTATTATATACCTGCAATGATTTTAACATATGAATAGGTCTTTCCCTTCATTTTTTTTTCTTAAAGTTTGGTTTTTTCCACCATTATTTTACTTCTGATATTCTCTTTCGCAAACCAGATCTAGTGGAACTGAAACAAGTTCGAGGTGATGAACATTTTCTTTTTGTTTGTTATCTTAATTAATTAAGTGAAGCACAGAGTTTTGAGCATAAAATATTAGGCATATAGTTTGCATATATAGTAATTTACCCATCTTATGAATCTCACTCTTTTAGATCCATTGTTTTTATTATTATTATTTATTATTTTAATACAAGGTTTTCCATCATACTGTCTGGACAAGAATAAAAAATAATACATTAGAGTTAAGCAAAAAAAAATATAATTGCAGCTAAACTAAATTTATTTACCACATGATAAATATTAAAATATTATTAATTAACATATTTATATAATTTAAATATAACGAAGTGAATTTTTGAATGAATAAATAAATAAAATAAATAAATTTATTAAATATTACTTTACCATATTATTGTAAATAAAATTGATTTTTTTTGTATGAATATAAATGAATTTGGTAACTCTAGCAAGTAGCATATGTTTTATGAGAAAACGGTCATTAAAAATATTAATATATATAATTATAAAAAAAAATTACCTTAAAAATAAGTTTTTATTTCTATTTGTTATTTATCATTGGCCAAAACAAGTTGCATAAAGTCAATTTTTTCCAGCTAGCTAGTAATTAACATGAATACCTTATTTTAAGTATTTTTATTGAGCAGCACAAGGTCCAATTGCAACAGCGCAGTCATATTTGAACTGATGTAGTTATAAACAAAGAAAAAGGACCAATTTGTACATTTTTAATCTAGCATCTAGATCACTACAGTTTGTCTGTGCTAGTTTTAATTAATTAATTATTTATTTTTGTCCTTTACTAGGTCCACCCTATACTATAGTAAAAGAGGCCTATTTTCCATGATAATACATAGTTGCAAGAATCTTAATATTCCTGAATAGTGATCACCATAAAAATACTAGTACTGATACAAAACTGTTGTTTTGCCTAACTAATACTGATCACAATAAAATAATATGTTAAATTTGTCCAACATATTATTTTATGTTTCGTAGTACCATATTGTCACCATCTTAGTTTAAACATAATTTCTTTAATTTTATATTTAGGTCCTCTGTATTTGTGGTAAAATTTATATGGAAGGAGTTTCGTCCAATTCTTCTGAAAAAATTCATTTAGATGTAAAACCACGCCAAATTAAAATCAAATTTTTATTTTTATTTTTTTCCGGAGAATGCCAATTTTCTTTTTTGTATTTTTAAACTGCATGTATATAGTAATGGTTTTGTAGATTATTTTTAGTCTATGTTATTATATTATACAATAATATGATACAAAAAAATTATTATTGGTAACTACTGATTATCACTAATGAGACTCTAATTTATGTGGCATTTTAATTAGAAATATTAAATCAAATTAAATTTTTAATATTAAAATTTTAATAAAAAAATAAAGTACTAAAAATTTAAAATATCACATAATATATAAGTTCCACTTATAATTTATAATTAATAAATAAAAATAACAAAAAATTTATGAGACACCGTAATGTAGTTTATAACATAACTTATATAATTTACTAAATTATATATATTTTTTCTTTTCCAGAATAAATATTTATTCACTCATCCTGAAAAAAAAAATTGCCCATCAATAAATATACCTGTAGCAATTTGAATTAAATTCTCCACACCCAGTAAATACTAAATTAAATATTTTTGTTTTTTATTGCATTACAAAACTAAATATTATTCTTTCCGTACTCACTCTATATAAAATAAATATTTCGGTTCTATAGTAATGATGAACTTATACTCAAAAAAAGAAAAAAACGAAAAAATATTTATTAGAATATGCAGAGAGATCTTTTCGAATCCAAAAATTTGAAAATCCGGAATTTTCATTTACAATAAATTTTACGTACTGTATTTGTGATTCTTATATTGACGACAGATAAATAATGTGAATTTTGAATGAAAAAAATCCGGTTGCTGGATCTGATAAAAACTTTTTATAAGATATGGTAATAATATTATTGAAAGTTCTGTCTTATGATATGACATCATATGGTCCACAATAGTAAGGCTGGCTAAGTGGACAGGACAAGGCACCAATTAGTGCACCACGTGATCCCACAACCCCAAGGCCCAAACCCAGTCCACCTCGCCAATCATCATAACGGATCTGACACATAAAACCGCACTGAATCACAAATTACCTTCTCTTTCTGATCCGTTCGATTATTTGACCAAATGCGATAAGATCATCGTATTCCATCACCCACGTGGCGTAAAACTGCAGCTTTCTTAGGCCATCTGGCATCGTACGTGTATGTATGCATGCATGTGAAAAATAATAACAATAAATAAATTTATTTTTTATTTTTATTGAGTTTAGTGAGAAAAGAAAACAATGCTTTTCGGCGTTCGAGCTTGTGCGGGTGTAAATTATAGAGTAGGCGATAAAGCAGGGGACTAAAAGGGAGAAAAAGACAAAAGCCAAAAACCAAAGGAGGTGTACGAAATTTGTATTTTTTTAAAAGGAAAAAGAAAAAGGGATTTTGGGGGTCACGTGGGTTCAACATGTAAAACTTGTACGGACCCATAACGTGGGACCCTCTACAAACCGATTAAGTTACAACTTCCAAACCATTCCATTCGTTTGAGACAAAGAGCTTCAGACCACGCGCTCTGTGTATGCGTGATGGAATTATTTATGAACAGACATATTCCAGGAACGTCAGTGAGGTAATGGGTGCTCTGGCCAAAAGTTTTGTGAGAGAATCCTAATGAGATTATTTTGGTCTCTATCCAATCAAACTTAGAAATGTTCTTTTTTTTCTTTTTCTTTTTTTCTTTTAAAGGTTAATTTGATCCTTAGCTTTGATTTGTTGTGTCTTGTAATATTAAGTATTTAATTTTTATTGATCTTTTTTAATTTAATGTAGATTAGTTTAATTTTAATTTTGTTAAACAAATTAATAATTATTTCGTCCTGAAACTTATTTCTATAATAAAATTAAAAGCAATAAAATTTGTTATTAATTTTGAAAATTAACTAAGTAATAATGAATTTAAAAATTTAAAGTCTAAAATTTTGCTGCTTTTTTTTATATGTGTTTTTAAATTGAGAAAATTGTAATATTTTTAATGGCAGCTCTGATATGGATTNGAAAATGGTAGGAAAATAAAAGTCAAAGAAAAAAAATTTATGAATAATATGCTTATAAAACTTTTGTTTTTTCTTCAAAAATACACTTTTCTTCTTCCCTTCCTTCAAACTCCACAAAACTTTTTTTTTCTTTTTCACAACATCTTTATTTTTTACTTTTTTTTTTTTTTTTTTTTTNTTTTTTTTTTTTTTTTTTTTAATCAATGGAATGGATGTGAACGTGTCTTTACAACAAAGAAAAATGACTAACACATATCATCGTACCACACAATATTTTAGCCAGACCCATAGTCTTCCATTTTGGTCATGGGTTTGGCTCACTTTGATATCAAATGTAAAATATATATTATGATTTTCTTTTCTTTTTCGTTTTTATGATTGTCTTTTAAAAAAAATAAAAAGAGACAAAAATGAAGGTTTACCATGTATATGTATTGACATATGTGATATGTGGAACCGAAATGCTATGGTTTTATTGCTTATTTCGTTCAACTTTTACATTCTCAAAACAAAATATGTAAATCACTTCAAGAGAAGCATATTTGTCTCTTTTTTTAGTTTTAATTCGTCTGTATTTTTATTAAATTCTGTATCTTCTTTTCTTTTTTAATAGAATTAAAACCTATATTTTAAGCTTTTTTCATCAAATGAGAAATATGTTATTAAACAAAAGCCAAATTTTACAAATGAAGAACTTACCAAAACACAAGATCATGTCAACGTATTTTTCAAAATCTTAAGAATAATACGAGGTAAAAATAGTATCAAAATGTCATCCTTAATTAACTCTTTTGGGTAAACTTCTTAATCATGAATTGTAGAAAAAAATTGGTATCCTAGGATTATAATGCTCGTTAACTAAGCTCGTTCGAGTCACTTTCCAAAGAGTACAAAAATCCATCGTAGCTTCGAAATCTCACTCAACATCACTGTCCAGAGTTTTTTAGCTCCCGTCTAGTATGAAGATTTTTTTATCTTATTTGGAAAGCAACAAGTATTTATATTAAAAAATTAAGTGTTTAGTATAAAAGCCAATAAATATTTATTGATTTAGAAAACAGTTTTTTAAGTCATTTTAGAAGAGTTCAAATTTTAAACGCTGTTTGGTATAGTTTTTTTTTTTTTTCTGCTATTTTAAAAGTAGTTTTGAAAAAGTAAATATTTATTGACTTTGGTTAAATAACTTCTGGAAGCCAAAAGCACTTTCATAAAATTAATCAAATACTGTCAGAAATAATTTTTGAATTCTAAAAGCTGATTTTGACTTTCCAGAAGCCATACCAAATAGAGTTTTAAACTTTATAAAAAACATTATTTTTCAACTTATATAAAAAAATTAAACAGAGTATTAAATATTTTTTGTTATCGATTTTATTTTTACAATTATATTAAAATTTATGTTATGTCTGAAAAAAAAAATAATTAAATAATTATGTATAATAAATGAGAAATCAAATGTACTTTTTAAATTATATTTTTAAACTGTCTATTAAAAATTAAATTTTTTTTAAATAATAACTAAACCACTATTAATTTTTTAATAACTTTTTTAAACAAAATTTATATTATAAAAAACTTTACATCTTTTACTCCCATAAATTATACCACACGGGTTCTTAGAACATATAAGTCTTTCATTTATTGGATTGTTAGAGGATTTAAAAAATCATTTACCCAAAGAAAAAAAAAAGTGGGGGATTTCCAGTCTCTAAAGTATAATCTTTTACTACCCTCAAGTCCATTTTTGGATTTTTGGAAAAAAGAAAAAGAAGCCTGTGATGCATGTGATAGAGTTTTGTCAAAGACACGTCAGCAGTCTGTTCGTTTCTAAATCTACACGTAGTCCCACTATAACAGTGCCAAACCTCACTCATCACGCCACCTAATCTTAAATGCTAACTACTCACAGCATTCTGGCGCGTGGATTAACTGAATTATAGAAGGATAAAAGAGAAAACGCAACTGAATTTGCGGCGTTTTGCTAATCGAACCTGTGGGCTCTGGCAGTGGGCCATCACCATCAACTCTCGTCCCTCGTCGTTCGCAGTTTTTGAAGATAAACAATGAAAATAAATTAATAATAAAGTAAATTAAAAAAGAAAGAGCATAAAATCCGGGCTAGCTTATAACTACCACCATCACTCGAATTCCACTGTAGTATTACCCCGGTATATTATTATTATTTTATATATTTAATGCCAGTAACATTTTACCTCTAATAAATAAATATATTTTAGTACAAATGTAAAATTAAATTTATTTACATTAAATTTTTACTATTTTAGTACTATTTTAAAATTAATTTAGTTTACATTAAATTTTTATTATTAATTTATATAATTTAATTAAAATTAATAAATTTTATCATTTTAAAAGTACTTTCATTTTTTTTATTTATTTTTAATTATATTAAAAATTAAAAAAATATATAAAATA
>QANX01006288.1:201284-216256 GCA_003254975.1 Ochetophila trinervis | reverse complement strand
TATAAATTGCAAATTAATTATAAAGATTATTATATAGATAAATTGAATTTTAAAAAGTATTAAAATATATTAAAATTTTAAAATAATAAAATTTCAAATAAAAAAGTTTTATTACAGAAAATTCTCCATCGCTTACATGCATTCACTCATTCCGACACTTTATTTTAGCAGAGATCCCATCTTTTTCCTTCTTGAGTGGAGGACCGATAACAATGTAAGTGGAAATTTGGTTATCCCTAGAATACAAACTTTTTTTTCCCTTCTTTTTTTTCGATGATTTTTTTTCCCTCCTTCTCTTTAAATGAGATCTGTAAAATATTTTATCCCAAATAGAATTTTAGCTCCCACTGAGTATTTTAGCTCCCACGTACTGTCAACTGGGGGCCACTCATACTTTAATTTTTTTTTTGAATAAAAAGGTTGGTCTTTTTGGGATGAATAAAAAGATTGAAAATGTAAAGATTGATTTACCTTTACAACTCTTCTAGCAAAAAAAAAAAAAGAAAAAGAAAAAAGATTTACCTTTACAATTCCTACGACTTGGATGGATGGATTTATCCATATTAACTAAACAATCTGCATATATTTATAATTTCATAAATATTATTGTGTTTCTGATCCAGATATTATTGAAGTTAATTTGAATCTCAACCATTTCGATCAAAATCGATGCACATTTCTGGCCAATTTATTTGTTAGCATTTGATTTTTTATTTTTATTTTTAAAAAATAGGTTGAAAAAGTACTAGAAAGTGACATACTTTTACCTCTATTAAATAAATTTTTATCGTGATGTTTTAACAATTTTTACAAAAAAAGTTGTATTTTCAAAAATTATACAAACACTCTCCTATATTTTGTTTTTGTTTCTATATTATATTTTCTTAACACATAAAATTACAAATGTATTTTCATAAAGCTCACAAAACTAAACAGGTTGGTGAGTTAATTAATTGTTTATAAAATTTCCAAAATCAAATTTGTAAGATTAGTATTGTCTATCATAAGTTATAATATGTATATATTAGTTTTGATATGGTACGTATATTCGATATAGGAGTGAAAATGTATATACTTTGTGTGATTTGAGAATAAATATCTAGAGATTTATATGTTTATTATTAGGTTGATTCTACTATTATAGAGATGGCCGGGAGGGTTGAAAAAGTCTGGTTTAAGAAACCCTTTTCAACATTTTCGAGACTCCTCGTAGTAATACTAATACATGTATATATGAGAGTGCGTAACTGTGTGCATATGTGGTTTAAAAATTTAAATTATTATTTACGTCTCGGTTTATAATATGCTAATAATGATAATAAAACAATTTAGGTAAGATACAGAGTTTTTGGGAACTCAAATTTAGTGGTCCAACACTAAAAAGCTCCAAAACCACCCCCCATGATCTGATGGCTCCTGCATTGTCAATTTTATTTTATTTTATTTTATTTTATGTAAATTACCCAAATCATAACATGATCATGATCACAAAAATATATTTATTGATATTATATTCATATTTCATTTAACTAATTTTTTTTGCTATTTTTATTATACCATCTAAAGTTTTCAAGTTATTAGAAATTATTAAAAATTGATAGGTCCTTTTTAATTATTATGAATTAAGTTATTTATATATATATATTTTTATTTGAGGTGAAATTCAAATTTACATCATTATACGAAAGAACAAACAGTGACCATGAGATTGTCGTATAAATTAATTATCTTAAATTTATAAGTACATCAAAATCGAATATTTATGTAGATCCTACCAGAAGGTTTATTTATTGGTGACAAGTTCTATTCCATATAATGATATCTTCTCCAACCCTATTAGGTATCCATGTCCTCCATTAATATCTAAACACATCTTAATTAAAATCTTATATCATAATCCAATTAGGTATATAGGTCTAAAAATTGATTAAGCTTCCCTTATAATTGGAGTTTTTCATAAACTATACATAAGCACCTAGAGAGACAATTGTGGGGTTGAATACATAGGTTGGCATTGACAAGCAAATGAAAAAGAAAGAAAGAGACAAAAAAAAAAGCGACCAGGAAAGGATGGCGTTTGAATATATGGACATAGCCATCGCATGGTGTTTTAGATAAAGTAATGGGGAATCTTATCTCTCTTTCGCAATAGTGCCAATTACTCCCAAGAAAGAAAATCTCATTTTGGTTTCGTCACCCCAAGCAAATTAACAATGAGGCCGCAAGACAAAGACACATTTCTGTTTCATTGTGGTTATATATAGATATACGGGTTAGACTATTGTAAGATATATTTAATAATCTTAAACTGTAATTATTAATGACGCTTTGTTATTTATCACAGTTATATATATGTATGTATATATATAAGTTGCTTATGAAATCTTTACCATATTATAACTGTACTATTCAAATTTAACTGTAAAATATCATATCCTGCTAGCTAGCTATTAGAAGCCATAAATGCTATGGCCTATGGACTATATCAATATGGTTTTCATAGTAATTAAGATAAAGTTTACGTGCTAATAGTTAAAAAGAAAAAATAAAAAGCTCTAGATGATAATGAAAAGGTAAATTAGAAGTAGGGAATGATAAAAAGAGATTGAGAGGCTAAAAGAGACCATGGTCTGCATTTTTGTATAAAGGAGTAGTAGTACTAGTCAATATATATTTTCATATTTATATTAGCAGGAGATTAATAACTTTAATTATGATGAAAAAAAAGACTGTCGACATTGAGAAAGCTAAGCTTGTCTAAGGTTGATTAATTTTTATGTAATAAATTAATTTTAATAATGTGTATGATGAGGGATATATATATATATATATATAAATGAAACAAAAAAAGAAAAAAATGTTGTCTGGAATGATGAAATTAGCATGTGATGGAGGAATCTGACACAGAGAAGGTAGCTGCATGGAGTCATTAGTACATTTTTATTTTTTGATAATAGGAGTCAGTAGTACATTAATTAACTATACACTTAAACGCTTTTTGGAAAAAGGAAGAATTAGTATCCAACGTTTATATTAATTCTTATACATATAGCTTTAGCAACCAATNTAAAAAAAAAAAAAAAAAAAAAAAAAGAAGCAATGGCGACCAACCAATCCCATCATTAAGCTCTATTAACACTTTTGCTACAATTCTCCACATTAATTACTACGTTACTTTCACCCCCTCTAATCAGCTTTGATATGTTAGAAATATAATTTCGATAATATAATGGATACGTAATGATGCAGGAAGAGCTAAAAGTTGCTATTTTGTTCAATTAAAATGTTAAAATTAAATTATTAATTAAAATGTCACTTTTAATATTTGATATTTCATTACGTTTATACTTTAAACTAGAGACATATTTCAATAGAATATTCCATTATTTTTACATATAGTATATAAAAACAAAAACAACAAAATTAGGGCATTGCATGTGCTAATATATATCCTCCTCTAGTAGAGTTGTTATGAAGCAATGATGTTGTTATTATTTTGGTTTTAGGATAGGTGCCCCACTTATGACCTAATTCCACTTCCATTTTCATACCTTGTGAAGGCTATATATAGCTAACTATATATTGATCTTTATAAAAATAGCCAACTTTCCAATGGTAACCCTATAATTTTTCAAAACTATTACCATTATTTTTTTTAAATCTCATAATGTAGATTTGAACTTGGATTTCTGTCCTTTAAAATTTTATTTTAAATTATCGATAACATATTACAATTGGAATTAACCATGAAAATTTGAGAAAATTAAATTTACCTCAGCTGGTACAGTTCTTGGGGAAGGATTTTAATTTTAACTAGTAATGTGAAAATAATTTTTATATAAGATGAATTATTTGAGGAAGCATGTTTTGCGGTCTCCCAAAAAGTGAGATTTTCAAGAGTTTTAGTTGAATAATTAGTATCTGGTTTTTGACTCAAAACCTTGATGCTAACAAACAGAGCAAAATTAAAAAAAGGTAATAATTTTTTGAAACAAATTTTCGTAACAGAAAGGTAAAAAAAAATTCCATTGAAATCATTATTGGAAACAGAAACAGAACTACCACACAAGTAGGGGGGGTGTAGCCAGGTGTAAAAAACCACGGCTTCAATGAGTTGCATAAAAGCTGTTTCCGAAAACAAGAGGCACAGAAAAACATACAACTATATACATAGAGAGAGACGGAGAGAGAGGCATCTGAGCTAACATTTTATGCAGGTGTACGCTGCATTCATGCATTGTTTACAGAAGCAAAAACTGTTTTCATGTTTTTACTTAGGAAGTGCATGTTATAAATAATTTTTTTTTTTTTTTATTTAAACTCATAATCAAAAAGGGAGTGAGTGTGAAAGAATGAATGGGTTTTATTTTTTTTCCTATTTGGACAAAAACTTTAGTATTGGCTTCTTCTTCTGTCATGATCATCTTGAATAATGTCCTTAAAACAATCCGACCATACCCTTAAAATTCGATGCTGTTTATATCAAAGGTACAGTCAAAAAATGGTCACCGCCACGTTTGATTGAACAGATTACTTGTCCCCACAGACCCTACACCATTCACATGGCCCACCAAACTCTGTACCAAAATGTTTCCTTCAATGTTGATCACTAATGGTGTTCCCTATTTCTGTTTAGCCATTAAGTGGGACCTCTCTGTTCTGTCTTAAATAAATAAATAAAATAAATAAAAAAACTTTGTTTAGCCATTAAATTCCTTATACATATTCTATCCATTGAATTTGGTCAATGCATGCTTCACCGCCAATGTTAGTCCATTTTTCATTCATTTCCACCATCTTTTACGCTAAACCCCATTTCCCTCCCTTTTTAAACAGTGGGAGATAATTTTTACCAGAGAGTTAGATTCAAGTGAATTTTTTTATAATTTAACAGAGAATTTACAGTATGAATTTTTTATTTTTATGTAATTTTTTTATAATTTATAATTTTTATTCATAATATGTCTATCTAAAAATTATCTCGAGTAGTTGTGTTCAAAACAAACTAAAAATTATCTAAAAGTTATTCAAAATTAATAAAAATAAATATAATTAATGATTTAGACTGTCTAACAGACCCTGTATAAATAGACAGTCTTCTAGATATTTTTTATTTTTTTTATGCCACATAAGCTTAACAGACTATTTAGATAAAACCATTGGAAAAGATTTTTAAATTTGACTGTCTATTTATCTTATGTGGCAATAATTTTTGAGAAATAGAAAGCCATTGGAGATGCTCTTACAGTCAGATAGGACACAGGGTCCTCTCAGATGCAATACAATCCAAAAAAACCGAGATAAGGGAGTTTGCAAATCCTTCCACATTATAATTTTGAGCTTGTGCCCATTTAGATCATTTCAATAGAACATGGATTTCTAAAATTAACATACCACATAAGCATATATAGACATTGTTTTGAAAAATGCTCTCCAATGGTGATGTCTATAATGAATATCGAGCTGACGCGGCTTTGACATTGTCAAAGTGAATGTCTACTTCTGAAAACTTTGTCACACATTATCAAACTTCCAAAAAAGTTAATTTTAAAAAAAATATATAATTTACTAAAAAATTAAAAATATTTAATAAAATACATAATTAATTTATAATCATAAATAATCTTTGTGCATATTACTATTGAATAATAACTTTTAAATTGAATATATATTGATGTCATATATGATTAAACAATATTTATTTCTATACCATATAGTAATCCACATTCTCTATTAAAAATGCTCTTAGCTCAGCTGCACAGGGAGCCCCCTTGTTCTGAATTTCCTTTTAATGGTGAGAAAAGCGAAACTTATGTCATTGTCATTGACATAACATATATGAATACATTTATAATCATATGCCGTGTTAAAATAAAATACATAAACCCCACAAAATCATTATTTAATATTTAACTGTTCGATGAATAATTTGTTAAATTTTATCGATTTCCATTGTCACACGAAATTTACAGTTTAAATTTGTCTATTTATATATGCAAAATTTGAATAATTTTTTGTACATTTCGATACTTAGATAGATTTTTTTAACATAAATATGACATATTGCTAGATATACTAATTTAAAGACGTAAAAGAGATACCATACTACCGACGTGTGTGTTAGTTTGAATGAAAAAAATTCAGATTTTTTTAAATATAAAATTTTAAATTTGAATTTTATGTGAATAAAAGAAATACAGATAAAAAAATTCTTGGCCGTAGCATGAGATTAAAACTAGCTACTGGCGACACGCCGACACCCATAGATAAAACCAAAGAAAAAAAAAAAAAAAAAAAAAGACAAACCCTTCACCAAAAAACGAAAAATCCTCTGCATAATACGTGTAATAATAAACAGTAAAAAAAAATTGGAGATATAAATTTACATGTACTATCTGAAGATTTATTATTTTATTGTCCTTACTTTATTCTTATATTTGATATGTAACAACTAACAACTGCTTATATTGAAAAAAAAAAGGAAAGAAAACAATAACAGAAGTACAGAGCAGGATCCTCACAAAATTCTACAGCTTATCTGTAGATTATACTGTTTACAGCAAGAAAAACTACACAGAGGACATAATGTAGAAGAACAAGGCAAGGCAGAGAAAGCAAAATCACTACCTCTGTCCTTTTTTGTCTTTGCCCTTCATTCCCCATCATACCCTTGATCTTTCATAGTTTTTACATAACAGAGCAAGCATTGGGATTCTCATCGCTGAAGATCTGAGGTGCATAGGCATCGGAAGCATAGAACTCGGTTGCATATCTGGGTGGGTAATAGGAATACTCATTCCTCTTCAGCTCCACCACCTTAGTTTCTTGTTCTTCTTCTGTACCAGCAGGTGGTGGATTTGCTGGTTGAGCTCCTGCTTCGCTGTCTCCTTTCTTCTTCTCTTTGTTTTCTTCTGCAGCTTCACCACCACCTTTTTTGTCTTTGTCTCCTTCACCTTTTTTCTCTTTATTATTATTGCCACCTTCTTTGCCTTCTTCTTTCTTCTCTGGTTCTGTCTTCACTATCACCGCGTGCTTTCCAGTCCTCTTGTACACGTAATCAACCAGACTCGGTGGATCAAACGCACCCTTCACTGTCACTTGGGATCCTTTTAGATCTGGTTCGGCTGATTCCACTCCTTTGATTAGAAGAAAATAAATTAATTTAAGAAATGGGTTTTGAAAAATAAATGAAAATATGAAATGGGCTGGATTTGGTTTTTTTGATTTGTTTAATTGGGATTTAAATGGAATCTAATAAGGAATTTTTATGAAAAGATAAGAAAAAAGAATGTATTTTGGTTTTGCAGAGAACAAACTTTTTTTAAGAGAGATTCAAAAGAAAGTGACATTTATATACATATATATATATATACATATATTTTATCTCTTTTTAAGGAGATCTTACAGATAGGTCACAATTAATAAAGGTTAACACCGTTATGTACCAAATGATTCACACTGAAACTGTTTTTAATAAAAAAGAANCTGTTTTTAAAAAAAAAAAAAAAAAAAAAAAAACTGAAAGCTCAAATTGCATGTACCAAAAATGTAGCAGAGCTGAGGGGGGGGTTAAAAAAATGACTCTTTATTTTTTTATTTTTTATGGTTTTGTCTTTCAAGAATCGTGAAAGAAAATAGAATGAGAACCGAAAGAAAAAAAAGGATTTAGGAGAAAACTTTGATATACCTTTCATTCTCAGAATACGTTTCCGGATTTCCTGTGCACAAGCTTCACAATGCATGTGAACCTTGAGCACCACTGTGATAACCTGGGGCTACAGAACAACAGAAATCAACCAAGAAAATGAATAATCTAAGTAAAAAACCCAGAAGAAAATCCCATTAACAAAAAATGAACGAAAATTATTGTGAAAATGGATTGACAAAGTAGAAACCTCTTCTTTCTTTTCCTCTGGTTTGGGCTTCTCTTTCTCTTCTTGTTTTTTCTCCTCCTCGGACGGTGGTTTTGGTATTGGAGACAGAAGCTCAACCTCTCTGTTGTGACTCTTCCTCTGAACTCTGTCACGAACCTTGAGAGGATCAGCTTTTTCTCCCTTCACAATCACTTTGTGGGTTTTGCAATCTGTCGTAACATCTTCAACCCCTGAAAAAACCAAATACACGTTTGAGCAACCAAAAAGCAAAAAACAAAAATTAAAAATCAACAAGAGAGAGCTCAGATTGAGAAAATATCACAAACACTTTCAGTGCCAAAAAAAAAAAAAAAGAAGCCCAAAACCTTCAAAGCCTTTAAGGCACCGCCTAACTTTACGAGCACAGCCTTCACAATGCATATAGACTTTGAGAATGATTTCTTGCGGTGGTGGTGGTGGAGCAGCAGATTGGTCTTTGTCTTGTTTTCCATCTTTGGATTCCTCTGTTTTTTTCTCCTCCTTCTTTTCCTCAGCTGGTTTCTCTTCCTTTTTCTCTTCCCCTGCTGGTTTCTCTGCCTCCTCTGCTTTTCCCTCTTCAGGCTTCTTTTCCTCCTAAACAAAAACCAACCCAGATATCAAAACTCCAAAATAAGAAAGAAAAAAAGAAAACCCATAAATGACAGAGAAAAACAACAACAAGAACAAGATTCAAAAGGCTTCAATACCTCTCCCATTGTTATTCAAGTTTAGTTTTTCCAGATAAGCACTGAAGGTTTATGTTTTGATCTGTTTGTGAACTCTCTCTGTTTCTTTTTTCTTTTTTCTCTGTGAGCGTATAAACTTTTAGAAACTAATTTTGGTTGAGATAGAGAGAACCATAGGATCCGAAGCAAGAGAACCAGTTAATCCTTCATCATCATCATCCACAACAACGTGACGTGGCTTTTTATAAGGGGGCACGTGCACTGGAGTTAGGATGTACTCGAGAAAAGTTAGGATGTATATTAAGCATTTTTTTTTAGGCTTCCCCAGGGTATCTTTGGGAATTTACTAGAACTTTTTCTTGTTCTGGTGCTTCTCACTTTTATAACTTTTCCACTCTTGGCCGTTGATCTGTTTGACCATGATTTTGTCAATCCTGTGATGGTGACTTTTAGTACTAATTTTCGAGGTCCACGCATAAGATAAAAAATAAAAAAATGACATCATATAAATTTCATGTATATCCCAAATATTAGAAAAAAAATTTTGGTGGGACAGATAATATACATTCTTAGGATCTTCAGTGTTGATCCCACTGCATTTGAAAAGAATGGCATATTTTTCATTTTAATATTTTTATTTTTCTAAGAGCACGTTAAATTTAATGGTTTATAAAATTAATAAATAGTAGAATAGAATTAGTATTTTTAAAATTTTGATATTCTTTTATTTAGTGGATTTTTTAAAATTGATTCTTTTTAATTTTGATGAAAATTTTATTTTTCAAAATAAAAAATTATTATTTCTATTAAACATCTCAGAGTTTGTATTTTTTTGAACGAAATTGAAAAATAAACTGACGTTGATTTCTTTTTTTTAGGCTTAGTATTTCTTTATTAGTCTATTCTTTTTTTATTTTTAGAAATTAGTAATATTATTTCTGTATTGAAATTTTTTAATAATGTAAAAAAAAAAAATCTGTCAGTCTAATAAGGTAAGATTTTGGGCAACAATTTCAAGGCTATTTAGTAACAGCCTTTTGTTGTCGTAATAAATATTCCAATTCATTACTTATCTGTGTGACTTACCAAGTTAGGAAAATATAAATGCAAAAACTATTACTGCTAAGTTTTATTGCAGACTCTGTATTAAATACATTTGAAAAATTGGCCTGAAATTTTTAATTTCTTTACCAAAAAAATAACACAAAAAGAAAGATAGGGCATGAGATTTAGATCATTGAATTGTATGATAAACATGAGCCGTATGATTAGGGAATCATATATAATTTAGCGGACCCACAAACTCAGCGACAGGCATTTTTCGAAGTGATAACATATATTTTTCATTGCTAACCAATACCATGTGCTTCACTTGCTAACACATTTCTAATCATTAATCTAACGGGTACACAAAATCACATGGTTTTCAATCTTACATATGCAAGAAAAGAAAATGCTTATTAAAAAAAATACTCAATTTAATTTAATTAGTAATGGTTAGTATTTTTTCAATCCAAATCAAACTAATTTATGGATCAAATCTAATCCAATTAATAATTAAGTTGAATCAGTTTGGATAATAAATTTTAAATATTTTTTAATTTTTGGATTTTTTAATTTAAAATCACAAAGTTTGACTAATTTTTTTTTTATTAATGTATCGTTTCTTTTTCAATTTTGCTATAAAATATATATTATTAAAAAAGACATAGTTATGTTATATATATAATTTTTTTATTATATAAAATTTAATTTGATTAGTTTGGTTAATCGATTTTTATAGATTAGAAACTAATTCAATAGTCAGTATTAAAATTTAAATCAAATCCAATACAATTAAACTAGAATAATTGATCAGTTGATTTTTTTGAACACTTCTATGGAGTAGACAATCCCTAATGCTTATGATACTATTACTACCAACAAATATAATTTTTTTTTATCAAAAAAATAAATTATAAGCATATTTTTGAACCGATAAAAATATGATAGATCTTCACTAGTCTTTTTATTTTTGAACAAATTTATTCCATAAGAATTAGCAACTAATTGAGCGAAAAGAGCAAGATATTTTCCAAATAGGCAACTAATTTGGTATTTAATTGAGAGCTTTCGAATTTCATGGGGATAATCACATTTTTTTTTCTTTTCAATTCTATCTTCCTGCAATTCATCAAGATTTGAAACTTCTTGTTATTCCACCCTGTAAGTAGATAACAAAATGAGAGTCTTGGATTCCAATATGTAACAAAGTACTTCGATTTCACTATTATAATATATATGAGTTATTATCGCTGTATATCTTTAAACTATATTGTGATTTTCATTTTAATTTTAATTTTAATTTTTTTTAATAAAGATTGAAGAGAAAATAAATGCTTGAATGGATAAAAAAATAAGAGAGTGAGAGATATATCAGCGTAGACATTTGTGTAAGCTATGATAAAAATATAAAAAATGAAAAATTATATATTTTACTTTTAAAATTTACATTAATTATTTGGGCATTTTAATACTTAAATTAAATAGAAATATTAAAAATATATATAAATTTGAAGATCAAAATAAAAAAAAATATAAATTATAATATAATTTAAAAATTACAGTCATAATAATAATAATATATATATAAAAGAAAATTGAAGAAAACCCACTTTTGAAGTATGAGGTTGATGAATTTGAGGTGATAAACCCCCAAGGACTTTGAGCATCATGATTATGGGAGAGAGATTAATGGTTTCAATCATTGCCTTATTGACCCCTCTTCACCAAACTTTCTGGCCATTCCATTTTTGTGATTCATGATCATCTAATTATGTACTTTTCTCTCACTTGTACTGATGGAGTACACCAAATATTTCCAACACTTTTTCATTATAAATTATACATTTTTTCAATATATAAAAACGCTTGGCAGCATATAAATTTTCAGTTCAATTGCTACATGATCATTCTAAATTAGATGTCAATTTTTGGGCAATGTAAGCATGAACTAACCAACCACCTAAAGCATCATGATAAAAAGAAACGAAGAACAGAAAAAAGGAATCCAATTTTAAATGCCCAATGATGCTTTTGGTAGGTGAGACAGTTATTTATTTTCTACCTAATATGAATATGCCTTCAGTTACTGTTGTAGGAAATGGATTTGACACCGTGGAGCTTGATTCATTAACCTTTTTGGAGCATATTCCTATCTTCACCCTCAAGAAAATGGTAATAATAATAAATTATAAAGAATGACGATTTACAAAAGTATATTTAATCAAAAGATTTTCTATTTTTTCATACTTATTAATATTATATTAAATGTGTTTGAGAACCAGTAAGAGAGTTCTAATTAAGAGATTTTTAAATTATCTAAAAGCGTAGTAATATGGTGCAAATTTGTGAAGATGGTTCTCAAATACTAGGATAAATATATAACAAAAAGGGTATCCAATATTTATTTTAGCAAAAATCAAAAAAACGGGTGGCCAATTATGATGACTATTTTTTAATGAAATGATGTTAATGTATTTCTGTATAAGGGGGGGTCTTTAAAATCTGAAGAGGCATTGTTGGCTCTGAGTCACAAAGATAAGTTGATGTGTTTGGATGCCAATTTAATGACATGACTTTGATTTTGTGTATATTATTATAATCACATTAATGATATATCATTTAAAGGCAGGTAATTAGTTTGTGTTTTTAATTAAACTACATTTATGGTAATATAATTAATGGTAGAAATAAGTAAATAAGAAAACCCTGTTTTAGTTGTACTGTTTTCTCCACTACACCAAAACAAACCATATCTGATAAGATATTCATTCTGTATTCCAATCATTCTTCTTCTTTTTGTTATTATTATTTAATTTTCTCTTCTTTTCCCCCCTGATTTTATTTTATTTTATTGCTGAATTCTCCCTGAAATTTATACAGTTTACTTTTGCTCTTCTATATCGTGTCAAAATCTAATCAATAAGGTTAGGCCAATTATAAATCAGTTCAACTAAACTATCATAACAAGGTAAGTAAAACAAGCTAATTCATATAACTTGCTTCTTAATTACGTACTTTTTTTTTTTGGTGAAAATTCTTAATTANCTTAGCAGCTTCTCTGAGATTACAAGGCTGGAGCTTTCCGCCATTTTTGAACCTTCAGGATCCGATGCTATATGCTCTGATACCATGATAAAACCTAGAAAACTAATAGAAAATGAAGAATGATTTTCAGAGAGAAAGAGAGAAAGCTTGCTTTGTAAAATCTAAGAAAATGTTGTATTGAATTATTGAATCAATTCAGTTTTCACTGATTGTTAAATACAAAGATGTGTTTAGCTTGCTGCGCAAGTGGCTAACATACAAACACGTGAAATAACAAACCGTAACTAACTTAGCATAGCTAGAATCTGCTACAGCAGGCTCATTTCTTGCTACGTGAGATTGCTTGCATGGCAAGCTTACATCAGCATTCCTAACAAGGGTATTGGTGTGTTTGAATTTATATAGATTTAACCTTATGTGGGGTTGGATGGGATGGAAGATAAAGATATTCTATATCAATAATTCTTTTCGTTGGGTTTATATATTCATTAAATATCGTATTGTTTTGCATTGCAAAAGTCATAAAATCAGACAATTAGTTATTGTATTCACTTTTTAAAAAAATTAGTTAAATTCGGAGCTAAAAAGTGATTGTTTCCAAATTGGGATACGAGAGCATCTTCAATGGTTCTGTCAATTGCTAAAAATTTTTGCCATATCAAATAAATAGACAGAATAGTAAAAAAAAAATTTCCACTGGTTCTGTGGAGAAACTTTGTCAAACTGATGTGGGATAAAAAAAATAAAAGCTGTCAAAATGACTTTTTATTTATAAAGGATCTGTTAGACATGATAAGTTAGCAATTAGTTTATCTCTCTTCTATTTTCCTTCCATAATGCAAACTCTCTCTCTATCGAGAATCTTTAAAAAGAAAAACATAAAACATAGAATAAAAATAATAAAATAAACTAGAAATTCATTATAGACAGAATTCATTGGAAAGTAATTTTAAAAATTCACTGTTTATAAAATAGACATTTGCCACGTAAACAAAAACTCTTTCTATTTTATCTGCCACATAGACTCCAATAAACAGTACTACTGGAGATGCTATGACTACATGATGTGTCACACATCACCATAAATTCAATGTTTTTTTTTAATCAGATAGCATACATATATATATATATATATATATAGGGTATACGTAGACAGAGGAGGCCCCAGTCAGCCATCCACCAGAAAAATCTCCGATATGTACAAGCTTTTTGCTGATGTATTTCTTGCCATAATTCAACCGGAAATAGGGTTCCTTTTTTTTTTTTTTTTTCCTCTTTAGATTTTCCCATTAATTGCACATAAAATTTTCTTTCATATATGCTTTAAAATAGTTTTCTTAAAGGGAAAAATAAATTTCTCAAAAAGTTAAATTATCAACACTGTGGCAAACAAACAAACAGCAAGCGGCAAAAAATAACAAGGAATTCTCTGATCTCTGTCTTTCTGATAAACTTTGGCCCAAATGTTTCCACCTTACGAGACTAAAAATGACTGAAAATCATAGATTTTTTATAACAAGCTGCAAAATTGCAGAGAGACATGCATACATAATTTTTGAAGCAAGTCCTGCACTTGAAAAAAGAGTAGCAAAATCTCTTCACAAGGGCCTACTGATCTTTTGCAATCCAAATAAAGCCCCATTAGTTTTTTGCCAAATGGCTAATTGAAATTGAATTAATTTCCTCTCCATGTGAGTATGTCCAATATAATTACCAGAAATTTGAATACAACCCACTTTTTTATATGCTGTTTTGCTCCATTTTCTTTTTTCCCTTTTACCTTAACTTGAAGCCTCTAGAGCTTCAACTTCTTGAAAAAGTCATACCAAATGATGTTGTTTTGGCTCTTTAAATCCAAAACCAAATGAAATGTCAGGATTTGTCAATTACGTTTTTCCATTTGGCATAAAATTGTGAACTTGCTTTGCTTTTTCCTTGAGAAATGATAGAACTTGACCTTACATACGTATATAAAAGTTTAACAGATCGAGATCTTTCTGCAACATACCAGTTTTAAACTTTAAACTTTTATTTATTTATTTTTATTTTTTATAGAAGGGTCTGTTAAATCATTGAAGTTTTCAAGCTGATGGTCTTAATTTGTACTCATGGCAAGCCAAAAATTGGCAATTACAACCACACAAAGTGCAAAGAACATGAAGTTTCTGATTCCTGCTTGACTTTTCTAATCTTCATTTTGGAGTAATTTTCCATGGTTCTGATGCAAAAGGAACATGATTGAAGGCTTTTATATATATATATATATATATATATATATATATATATATATATATATGAGATTTGA
>QANX01006288.1:179475-201216 GCA_003254975.1 Ochetophila trinervis | reverse complement strand
CCTGGAAGCGGGCGCTTGGTCCCCGCTTCCCCTCGGCTGAGGAGAGCTAACGCCTCCCTTAGGATCCTTGGAGGAGGCGCTCCTGGATGGTGGAGGAGGCAAGGTCGAACTCTCCACTGCAGCAGCTGAGGCTCTGACCGACTACCCGGGGCTAACTTTCACCGACTTCGCTNAGTTGGGCTTTATAAGCTTTCCAGTAAATAAATTTTATAGCAAAACTCATATATATATATATGTATATATATATATATGTAGGTTGATTATTGGCTAAGGAATTGGGCCAATTAGGTCAAATGGAAGATCATTGGCCACAAGAATATTGCTCTACAGGTCCAAAAACCCTCCAATTAGCCAATGTGCTTTCATTTGCTTTCTTTCTTCTTTATCTTTCTGTTCTCTAATTTCTAAGGTACTCTGCTCAAACAGGACAAAGCCCCATCTAATGGTGACCTACACAACACTGAGTACTCACTAACCAAAAAATACCACAAAAACGATTTTTGTTGCTTCTTGACCCATTCAACAAAAAAATATATTGCCTGCTTAGTAATTTGCAACTTTTTAAAGCATTTCAGTCATGCAAGATTATCACATCAGAGAAAAAGGAAAGTCTCAATCAGACTAAAGCTATTACTATTGAAAAACTTTAAGCATTATAATTTGTTTTCTTTTTATCTTCTCAATGATAGTAGCAACATGTATGTTTCAATCTTGTTTTTGCATATCATTATAGTAGCCAAGTCTTGTGATATATATAAGTTTTATCAGTACGTTTTAGTTTGTGGGGAAAAAGAATAATAATCATAATGAAAATTATTAAGTTGAAATAAAGATGTTAAGTTGCTCAGTTCCAAAAAAAAATTAGAAACTTTGATCTTTGGAATTGATGTTAACTTATCATCGTATATATCAGAATTCATAAGATTGTGAAAAGGAAGGATGTGTGAGATTTTATACATGGCTAAAATAACTTTAGCCATGATAAATAATTTTAGTTTATCATGGCTATGATAATAATTTTAGTTTGTTTGGTTCATTTAGTTCTTAATTTAAGTGGCAAGCACTAAAGATTGTCATTTACCGGTATTAAACCATTTATTGAATGATACCCTAAACACTTGACCTGTCAGCATGGTTTTTGCATTAAATCGGAAACATATTCCTAATCGATAATAACTCCTGTTTTAATACCACACATTAATATATATATATATATATATATATCTAGTAAGTTGTATTCCTCAGAGGATAAACTAATTAGTCAACATAAAATGAAAACTGGATAATTCTGCATTTGATATCAGTCAACTTTTGTATCATAATTAAGGATTTTATTTTTAATTTTTTTTATTTTGGAAAATACATATAGGTTTGGCCAAGGTAGTTGGTACAACTGTATCAAACTGTACAAGTCTTGGGGCCAAATATTTGTCACTATATATGTCCTTAATCTGTAATTTACAATGATTTCTTGAAAATAATATACCATTAAAGGATATCCTATATTGCATGGCACAAAAAAATAAGAATCACGAGTTTCAATTGTAGCTTGATGCCTCATTCAAATACCTTTGATGTTACTTTTTCCAAAATTTCTACTATTGATTACCCACAAAGAAAACTCAGCCTCACACAATTAATTAAGATTGGGAATGGAATATATAGATTACTATATATATTGTAAAAGCAATAGGAGAGTCATATGATTTTGCTAAAGCAGTACTCATAATAGTATCCTAAAGAGACTCAATGACACTCTTGTCCATCAAAAGCCTAACATATCATGATATGATTATTTGATTGGCCTTGCATGTTGATGCTTGGGTCCTTTTGCATGTTCAATGCCTTTGGAGAAAATCTTGCGTACCACTGTGTTACCATGTCACTATACCACCTTCAACTAGTTTATTGCCATTTGTTAAAATGTTTGCCTTGTCATTTAAAATATTCAGCTCACCATTTATTTTTTTTACAATTTTTTTTTTCCTACAGCCTCTTTGCTCTTCGACCACAGCCACACACACTCTCTCTCCATCACTATTAAAAATAAAATATAAAAGACATGGCGATCTATCTTTTATAAGCTAAAATTTTTGGAATCAGGAGTTTTAACATGGTATCAGAGCTAAAAATGTAAATAAAATACATAAGACATGTTAATACACCCGTATTAGTTTAAACTTTTAAAATAAATGATAATTCAACAATCAATATGAGGATGGCAATAAAAATCTCAAAGCTTTTGAAAATGGTGAAGTAAAACCTAGAACAGATCACACACTCATCATTAGTATTCCAAATCTTCCCCAAATTTTATTCTATTCCTTCGTAAAAGAATAAAATAAAATAAAATAATATAAATGGTGAGAAATCTGGTTTGCTGATCTTTTGCTTCATTCTTTGAATGATAACCGATTATTTAAGAACATGGAGAGTGAGGTCAGTACTTTGTTAAGAGAAATTAATGAAGGCCTCGACTTCAAATGGTAAAGACAATCTAATATTTAATAACCTCAAATGAAAACACATTTATAACCCTCTTATTGAAAAATGAAGAAAACCAGTTTGAATATTTCTATCAATTATACTAAAACATTGGAAGACCATATTTCACGCCAGATTGTCTGCAAAATTGCAAACGTGGAAAAGAGGCAGTAGAAAAAAAATTACTTTCATAAAATTAAAAAAATTGGTGAGCTGGATATTTTTTATATAACTAGGCAAATATTTTAACAGGAGTATTTTAACAAGTAGCAAAAAACTAATTAAAATGGTATAGTAACACGTATGCAATATTTTCTCCCTGAGTTGGGCTAAAACAAAGAAAAAAAAAAAGAAATACGAATCAATTATTTTACTCAGCCAATTATTCATTATACTTTGTATTCAAAAACTTAAATTAAATTTATATATATTTTATTAAAACCTACAAAGAAGAAGAGAAACGCCTCCAAGAAACCAAATGCCGATGAATGCCACAGCCACATGAGCACAAACCAAGGAACCAAATATTTAAAAAAATGTCTCTGAGCTACTCGTGGAAAAACCCAAGAGATACCGAAGGAAAAAGGCACCGAGGTTCGAAAATTTAGGGTTTTAAAAAAAATTTGTTTAAATTTTTGCTGTTAGATAAGTTAATTAGCTAAAAATTTGACCTACAAAGCATAGAATTCATGTTTTTGGCTAGATTTGTGTGGCTGTTTTATGCACTATTTTAAAGGATTTTGGAACGTGCGTACCCTGCCCCTCAGTCGTAGACCCCAGCCCAGTGAAATTGGGGGTATATATTTGAATGAGAAACAAATACTTTCTAATACTTTGTATCAATTTCTCCAATCCTAATTGGACAAGAATGTCCGATTGATGCTTTTTGGGGCCCTTTTTGGGTTCACTTTAAACATGGAATGCTGGTATGCACAATATTTACAAGCTTTCCTCTTGCCCATAAAACACATGCGACCACCTCAAATTACTTGATCATAAAAAAGACCATTTGACAAAACAAAAAAGAAGAAGCAGATTTGACACTTATGTGTCCCCACCCCACTGTTGGCTAGAATCCACTAGTACAATGAACCTATACAATTAAAGTACTACCAAGTTAGAAATTTGTTTTGCAAATTTTAGATACCAGCTGATGATGATTATTTTGTAGTATCTACATTATCAGTTGATTTTTAAATCAAATAAACCAATATCGTTTCAAATATTGTAAACTAATTTGATAATTTTAGTACTATTATATAATTAAATAGATACTAAAAAGAAAATAAGCACAAATTTATGCACCTTATATGAGTTTTTTTATTCTGTTTTTTTTTTCACGTTTTTATCTTTTATTCATTATAGATTGTGTTAAGAGTCTTCGAAGTGCATTTTTCTGTGTAAAAATGGTCAGCAAGGATAATATCCATCCCACTGCCATTTTATTTTATTTTATTCTATTCTTTTTGGGAGGACTTAAAGGTGTGGAAAATTGGCCTATGTTTAGTGTTTCCAAGCATCGGAATCTGAGTGGTGGAAAAAAGGATAATATCCTAGCATTACCACTTTCAATTGCCCATTGGCTGAGTCAAAGATTTTGTATATCATGTCAGATAAACACCAAATTAATGATGTAATTTTTAACCAAGTTCTTTACTGGGCTCTTTTAACTTTCAATTTAAATGATTCATTGTGGTTAAACAGTCCTGGCTTTTTAAATATCAAATAAACTCCTACTGGGTTTATCATATTCGGAAAAAAGTAAGTCCACAGTCAAAACAAAGTACAACAACGTCACAAATTAGTTACCAAAACAAAGTTGGTCTAGCATGTCATGCCAGCAGATTTATACATATTTTTCATGTGTATCACACAATATTCAAGGTTGAAGCAGAGTTGTACATTAGACAATCTCATGGCTTTGACCATCAAAGAATTTCGCACACACATCCCTATTTCATGATTTTCTTGCGGAAAGGTGTGTCCAGCGAATACGAGTGAAATTAAGTTTTCATGGCACGTTAGGGGGAAAAAAAAACAACAACTTTGGCAAAGAAAATATATAGATGATAGATTATTTTTTGATGTTTTTAAAATGGAGGTAAATCTGATATTCGTATCATTTGGTATAAGGGGTTGCTTTTGTTCTCCAAAATGGTTTTTGCATATTTTGAACCACTTGGCAGAGAACCAGTTCCCAACTCCATATCATACTTTTAGATTAGTTCCAAAACATTAAAAAAAAAAAAATCAAAAAAAAGATTAGTTCCTAAACAGTGAGATATTCTTGATAATGATTTTTTTTTCTCTTTTCCGTTTCAAGCATTTGTAGAAGTCTTTATCAAATATATACATTATTGGATTCCCTTTAACTTTAAGCTGATATTTGAATCCCACTCCATATGTCCCTTTTAAGTTGATAATCGGAGTAGAGCTTTGACGCAAAGCATAAACAATTATTTTGACTTTTAGAAGTTGATTAGGATAATTTTTTTCATTATTTATGGTTTTTTATTTTTAGGGGAAAAAGAAGAAGTTATTTTACATAGTTTTTAGTTTAAAATAACTTGCCAATAGATAAAAGTTCCTTTACTAAGAAACGAAAATTTTCTTTTAAAAAAAATGTTTCACAATTTAAAAATAAAAAAAGCTTCCCAGCCCACAGCCAGCTCTTCCCTTCCCATTCTAGACTCCTTTCCCCTGCATTTTTTTTCGTTAGTTTTTTTATTTTATTTGAAAAACAATGTTATTATTTAATTTTTTATTTTTGGACGAATTTTTTCTTTTAAATTGAGATTTTTTTTTTCATTTTCACCATGAGTGAAGGCGTGGGGAGGGAGAGACCAGGAACTTTAAAATATACAGTTCTTCTAAAGACCCCAACAGTCGGGATTTATAATGTCCCTGACTGTGGAGTTTTTTGTCTTTTAAATTTTGACCAGGAAGGCCATCATCTGCAGCTGAAATTTGAAATCTTTGACCACGTGAAGATCACGTGACCCAGCAGCAAGTTTACATCCCGTGACACCCCGACTGTGCACCAGACCCTTGGTTCCTTCCCCAGCCAGCCGAAGCTCCTCCTTCCCCATCATGCCGACGCTAAATCTCCTCCTTCCCCAGCACAGCCTCACCCCCGAAAATCGGCTCCTCCCTCCCTAGCCATGCACAGAGCTTCGGCGCCGACTATCGGCTCTTCCCTCCCCATCCAATATCAGATCTTTGCCCCTGACTGACGGCGAAGCTCCTCCCTCCCCAGCACGTGAAGCTCCTCGCCGAGCCTCGTCCTTGACGATTGGCTCCTCCCTCCCCAGTCGCGCACAAAGCCTCTCCTCTGTCAGTCGAGGAAGCTCCTCCCTCCCCAGCCGCCGCACACATCACAGCAAGCTCCTCCCTCCGTCAGTCGAGGAGTCTCCCCAACCGTGCACCTCCCCGAGCCCAACTGGAAACCAGGTTCTGATCTTGTTTGCCGTATTTTGTAAAACTAATAATCAAATTTCTAGTTTTGAAGTCCTCGAATTGCTGGGCATTGCTGTGGGAATTAAATAGGAAGATTTAATTTGCAATTTTTGTTAGATTGAAGTTGTTTGAGATCATGAGTTTTGTAACTTTTGGGTTTAGGTATTCACTGTTTGAGATCATGTTAATTTGCAATTTTTGTTAGATTGAAGCTGTTTGAGATCATGAGTTTGGCTTTGCCTATTTTGTGCTCAATGTACTACGTTTATCAAAGAAAAAAAAATGTAATCTGCTTCTGTAAAGAAATAGCTCTGTATAAAATGCCTACATATATTCTGTTTCTCTGTTTGACTTTACCAAACGCATGCGACAGCTTGCTTTGCATTTTGCAATTCAAAGGTCAGCCCCATTGACATTTTCTTCTGGATAAAAAACCGGTTGACACGATAATTTCATACATATTTTCACTTCTTAAACTTCGATGTAGTTTAGTATAATTGAATAAACTCGTAAGCATATTAATATTGTTTTAAATAGCTATTAATTGCTTAGGTTACCCATATATAAGGTTTAATTAATACTCACGACCCAAATAGCACGTCAAAGAATAAACTGGCATAGTTAACAGTCACTTTATAATTCATGCAGTTGATGTTCTTGTGGAAATCATATCATAGTTAATTGTTTACTTTGTTATTTTATGGGTTCCCGTGAGATCTACAATCTTCATTCCTGCAAACCTGTGTCATTGGGAATCTGATATGAGACTTAATGACCATTATAAAAATGATATAGATTGATGCTGATATTGAGATTTCTTTTGACTTGATAATGCTACTATCCCATTTGTTTGATGTAAATGCCAATGTATGTTTATGCTTTGCAGCAATGTCGACATCCAGTGCACATGAAAGCTCTTGGCGATTAAAATGTCAATGTGATGGTAACATGAAATTACACATCTCTCGTAGCGAAAAAAATCCAAATCGAAAATTTTGAAAATGCAATAATTCTAAGATAAATATACCAAATTAAATTTTATGTTTTGCAGGATAGTATTTATTATATAAATTATTTTTTCATTGACTATAAAAGTGTCTTGCAGGATGGTGTTTATTGTGAAATATTTGTATGGAATAATGAAATAGATCATGGGAATATAGATAAAACAGAATCGCTTATTCAAGAAGTGAATAGACTAAATGATAATGTGCAAGAATTGACATCCAAAGTGAACGACCTAATGAAGCAGCATTAGTGCATTGTAGAACATCTCATGAGACAGGAAAAATGTGACTATGACTGGAAATTTCTAAGTGTAATTATTATAGCTATAATATCAATTTGTTATTTTTTGAAAATTATGTAGCATTTGTTTAAATGATATTCATGATCAAGGTGGCATACTTCTTCTTTATTCTTTTATTTGTTTTCATATGCGTTTTTATTACTGTAGCATGTTCTCCAATACAGCAATTGTCAATTTGTGAAATTCACCCAAAAGAAGAACAATGTCTATTAGGATAGGCCACAAAAGGTGAATTCACGTCCACTGCATTTGCAAACAAAACCATAATCACCAACATCAAAACCCTATTGTGTTTCCAGTTTCCTTTGCCTCTAATTTTTTTTTTTTGCTTTTTGTTTTTAAATATACTGATTGGGTTGTAGTTCAGAGCTAAATCTGTAATTTATAGGTGATACCATTTTTGTCATCTAAGGAAATCTCGATTATTATTAACTAATCTGAATCCCATCAAGAAAAACTACAATAAATTAAAGGACCTTTCTATATATAAGATTCAATTATTGCATGAAATTTATGGAGTCTTTCCAAAGTCATTATTTTTTTATTAGGAAGTTCTACAAAAATTTTGGGTACATATATAGTATCTGTCAGAGTCATCCATAGCTATTTGCCTGCAAATATGCACATAGTTTATTCATGTTTATCAATTAATGGCTTTAATTAATCATACTGTCAAAAAGATAGATAGGGAGAATTTGATCCAAATTAAAAAATTCATTTATACTAGTTCTTTCATCCAAATTAAAATAGACAATACAACATTTCTTTCATCCAAATTAAAATGGACAACAAAAAAGCTCCGTTATACACTTAACAGTTGTCCAACCATGCACGAACTTGTTACACTGAATCATCACCAAGCTGAATACCTATATGACAAACATAATAATAATGATTGTTTGGGTAAAAACAAAATTAAAATGATCGGTAAGTATGAAATTTCACCTTTCCTACAAAATTCATTTATATCATCGACAACTATAATTTTTTAGTTCGTCTACATAAATTTGATCCTACAATTCAACAACAATGATGTACTATTGGAATTATAAGAAACTAATAGCATATTAAAATTGTTTTGCACAGTTAATTTGAAATTTAGTTATAAAACTACTTGCTTGAGAAATTAATTCGTCATCTTCACTTGATTCGTGCTTATTGACGTCTTGATCATATATTGTGGATCTAGATGATAAAAATGCATGCATAAAAATTTCATAATCAGAGTTAGTTGCACTCCCTCATATGTTTCAATTTGAACTTAAATGGAAACAAAAACTATAATTATAAATTTACCTTTCTTGCAACCGAGGGCAATTTCTTTTGTCATGTTGTTGCCCACTAAGTTCACATCCTCGACAAAGTCTTGATTTTGAAATTGTTAATTCTTTAGAAGATTTCAATCTTCTCCCACAACCTTTCGATCTCACATGCATTGGATTGTTAATACTTTGAACATCTTTTGTTCTTTTGCTACTTGATTCAGGCATTCCAATGGTGGTACCATTAATATCCTTAACTTTAACATGTAACAATTCAAATTCATTCAAAAAGAATGTAGTACCCTCGGTAGTGAGAGATGCATCATCAATTAAAGTACAACCATATCGAGATAAACTTGCATGCCTCGTCACCAATGACATATCACCGTCATCATTCATTTCTCGATCATCATTATCCCACAACTCACAAACCTTTGCACTTTTTGTCCACCGATGCAATATGTATTTCTCCGGTAAAAACATGATTTGTTTAACACGAAAAAATGCCAACATATGTTTGCATGGGATTCCGTTGAAGTCGAATAACCTACAACTGCATGACAAATAGTCTGTATACTTATTATATGTAATATGTCTACTCTTTGATGAACTACATCCAATTGCCTTTTCCATGGTATGGACATCAGAAACTTCATCCGAAAATGTACTACTTAAGAAATAATCAGCATTTTCAAACATCTCATATTGAAACATTAAAAAAAATTTCTTCGTGTATATTTTCACAATTTGTGTCTCCATTGGACACATGGATTTCAACTTTGGGGTCTCATTCACATTAACATGATCTGCAACTAACTTATCATGTCTTTGATGATTAATAGCTCTATTAAAACGTATAATAAAGTTCATCAATAAGTTTTTGTTTGAGATATACCTTTTAAAAAATGCATGTGAACTTTCTGCTCTTTGACTGCTCTTGATCCCTGTAATGAAGATATGATTAAAATAAGCAAGAATCCACTTGCTACGGATTTCATACAGCTGATGCAACCACACATTGCCTTCTGGGCCTAGTTCTTGTATCAATTCTGCCCAACGTTCTTCAAACTCTTCAGCAATATCAGAGTTGAAAATGACATTTTTAAAGTACATGTAGTTGTCCCGATAAAAGTACAGCATCTAATTTTTCAAAACATTTCATCAAAATGTGCCACATGTAGAATCGATGATAAGTTGATGGAAAAACTTGAGCAATGGCCTTAATCATTCCAGGATCTTGATCCGTAATAATAACCTGAGGTGCACCCCTAGGCATAGCATCCAAAAACTGATTGAATAGACAAACAAAAGATTCACTTTTCTCACCACTCAACAAAGCACATCCGAAAATGATAGTTTGACCATGATTGTGTACTCCTGCTAATGGGGCAAATATCATATCATAAATGTTAGTGTTATAAATTGTGTCAAATACAACTACATCACCAAAACAATGATATGATCTCCTTGCAAACGGATCTGCCCAAAAGCACCTGACAAGTCTATTTTCATCATCAAGTTCAAAACTAAAGTAAAATGTTGGATTTTTTTCTCTCTCAGATGAAAAAAATTCTATTAACAATTATGCATCAGCATCTTTTTGCTCATCTCTCACTCTATGTACATAGTTATATAAATCTTTCTTTGTACATCCGACATTTCGAGGACCACCAGATTCGATTTCCATCACTCTCATTTGTTGACAAGTTAGGATATTTGCTTCTGCTAACTGTTGACTCAAAACTGTTCTTGCGCTCGACACATTCCTATATGACCTTAACAAGTGAACTTTACTTAGAGTAGCAAGAGAATGATTATGACCTTCTATAAAAAGACAAACAACCCAATTCGATCATATTTGCCGCTTAACCACTGTCATCTTAGCCTTACAACCAACTCAAATAATTCCTCGATTCTTTTCACTTGATCTTTCAACTGTCTGTTTTTTCCTCTTTTCATAATAATCATTTGTCTGGCCTTCTTTAAAGCAAACAAATTGTTTCCATACTAGCTCATTTGTACCTTTTTTTCTTTTACTGTTGTTCACTCTTGCACTAAATCCACATTGTCTTGCATATGCATTGTAAAAATCAAAAGCCTCTTCCACCGATGAAAATTCCTAATTAACTGATGGTTTTATCTCATCTGCAACTTGTGGAGTATAACACTGTGTTTCGCTATCATCTGACATGTTGTTGCAACAATAAGCTTCAATTTCTGAAAATTATAGAATGAATATAAATTAATCCCTAAACAATACAATGGTTATATAAATGCCATTTTGATTAATCACTGTTTTTGCTTAACCAATCTAATTTTGATTGTTTGGTTTGCTAAAAATGGTTATATAAATGCCAACTGACTGTTAATCTATATATATATATGTATAAAAAAATAGTTAATGATAATGAAACTTAGAATTTGGTGTGCGATGTATGAGAGTGATAGATTAATTATCGTGTCAACCGGTTTTTTATCCAAAAGAAAATGTCAATGGGGTTGACCTTTGAATTGCAAAATGTAAAGCAAGCTATCGCATGTGTTTCATAAAGTCAAACAGAGATAAAGAGCAAATTGCATTGCTATTGATGACAATAAGGAAATTATCAACTAATATATTTGAGGTTTCATTCTTTGACCATTCATACTGATTCATATCTAATATATTTAGGGTTTTATTCTTTGACCATTCAAACATATTTCTTTATTTATTAGTTTTACCAAATCGCGGTTGGGGAGCCTTGAATATTATCCCTTTAACATTACTATTTCAAACAGAATATATGTAGGCATTTTTTTTTCTTTGATAAACGGAAATTGCAAATTACAGAAGCAGATTGCAAATTGCAAATTCCCTTTAACATGACCTTTCATACTGATATGAGGTTTTCTTTGACAAACAGAAGCAGATTACAGAAGCATGATTTCAAACATAATATATGTAGGCAGTTTATACAGAGCTATTTCTTTACAGAAGCAGATTACTATTTTTTTTTCTTTGATAAACGGAAATTGCAAATTACATTTCCTTTAACATGACCATTCATAAATATAAGGTTTTCTTTGACAAACAGAAGCAGATTACAAAACTCATGATCTCAAACAGCTTCAATCTAACAAAAATTGCAAATTAATTCTTTCTGTTTAATTCCCACAGCAATGCCCAGCAATTCGAGGACTTCAAAACTAGAAATTTGATTATTAGTTTTACAAAATATGGCAAACAGGATCAGAACCTGGTTTCCAGTTGGGCTCGGGGAGGTGCGCAGTTGGGGAGACTCCCCGACTGACGGAGGGAGGAGCTTGTTGTGCTGTGCGCGGCGGCTGGGAAGGAGGAGCTTCCCCGACTGACGGAGGCGAGGTTCTGTGCGCGACTGGGGAGGGAGGAGCCAATCGTCGGGGATGAGGTTCGGCGAGGAGATTCGCGTGCTGGAGAGGGAGGAGCTTCTCCGTCAGTCAGGGGCGAAGATCTGATATCGACTGGGGTGGGAGGAGCCGATAGTAGGCGCCGAAGCTCTGTGCGCGGTTGGGAAGGGAGGAGCCGATCTTCAGGGGCGAGGCTGGGCGAGGCTGTGTTGGAGGGAGGAGATTCTGCGTCGGCGTGATGGGGAGGGAGGAGCTTCGGCTGGCTGGGGAAGGAACCAAGGGTCTGGTGCACAGTCGGGGTGTCACAGGATGTAAACTTGCTGCTGGGTCACGTGATCTTCACGTGGTCAAAGATTTCAAATTTCAGCTGCAAATGATGGCCTTCCTGGTCAAAATTTAAAAAACAAAAAACCTCACAGTCGGGTACATTATAAATCCCGACTGTTGGGGTCTCTAGAAGAACTGTTAAAAATATATATATATATATATTATTAGTGATAAATTTAAAATTTTCATTCTTGATAATTTATTTTAAATTTTTTTTTTTAAATTTGTGATTAAAAAATATTTTTAGTAACAATAAATAATTTTATTAAAATAAAAATATATTTATTATAAAAATATATAATATATATATTAGAGAGAAAGAAATGGAAAAAATAAATAAATAAAGGCATAATAGGTTTTTTGAAGTTTGAGCTGCTGATATAGTTGACAAAAATAACTAAAATAAAAGTGAACATGAATAGGTATTATATTTTACGAACGTGGACATATGTATAAAAATCTATTTTATTAACTTTCAGACTCATATTTGCTTTTGTGTTCATTTTAAGGTTTTGTGTGCATATGTCTACGTACCACTAACTTTAATGACTCATTCAAGTCCATCATTCTTAAGATAATAATATATATATATCTCATTTTATTTCACATCTTTCTTGGCAGTTTTGTTTTTCCTCCAGCCTCTGGTCTCCCCCTCCCCAACCATACCCATGGTGAAAAAGAAACAGAAAAAAACAAATCTCAGTTTTCCAGCCCTTCGTCTCCCCCTCCCTTCCCCACCCCCAACCTATGGTGAAAAAAGAAAAAAAAAATCTCAGTTTAAAAAAATCTTTTGAAAATAAAAATAATTTTTTTTCATAAACGAAAAAAAATAAATTGAAAAAGATGTGGTTGAACTGATTTTAATTTTTTATTATTTTTTTTGTCCAAATAGATGGGTAGGTGGGCTGAGGGTGAAAAAGGCGGACTAAGTGGGATGGGCGGGCTGGGAGGCGTAAGTGCGGCCTGGGCAGGCTAGTGAGAAAGGGTGGGCTCAGGGATTTTTTTTTTTTTTTTTTTTCTCGTTTCACGAACTTTTGCAACTCATCTGCCAACGAATTCCTCTAGCTGCTTCGATATGCAAACTAGAAGTATAAAGCGGCCGTTCTGTGCTAATCTCCTTTATTTATTTAAAAGCCTATTGGTTCATATCTGTGTCGCATTTATATTAGTTTATTTAATTTTTTTATTGTGCCAGGTATGTTATGGGTCTAAACATTTATATGTTCATGCTATGTTTATATTGGGCACATGTCGTATTCGTGTCAGATACGGAGCATATCCGTACTAATTATATTTTGCACATTCTGTATAATATAAACTATATAGCTGAATAAAAATTATTAAAAAAATATTAGAAATAAATTAAATTAACAATTAAATAATATATTTTATTTTTTAATTGGTAAATAACACAATAAGTATTTACAGCTAAAAAAATATATATATTAATATTTTTATTTTATATATTTCAAATCAATATTCGAATTTAAATCTATATTTGAGAAATAATCAACTAACTCATCTTTTTAATTCTGAGTTTTAAATTTTAATAGAGTAATTTCACATAGTCTATTATTGTAAAACAAATTTTTATATAGATTTTACATGATAAATTATTTATTATTGTTTGAATTGTGCTAAATTTGTATTTTGCTTAAATTGTTAGTATGTATGTCTGTGTAATTTGTCATGTGCTTGTGCCGTGTCTATGGTATATTTTGTCTGTTATATGCATGTATCGTACTTGATCTGTCACGTGTCTGTATTGTGCCTGATCTATTATAGATCCGTATCCTGCCACTTTAGATACTCTTTCAATTTCATCACTTTTCTAATGAAAACTATGGTGCTCTACTTTTTCAAACTATGGTGCTCTACTTTATCAATTTCATCATTTTTCTTCCACCGCTAAAATTTAGATATGCAAATTTAGGTATGACTTCGTATGAAAGTTTAGAAACTTTAGTAAAACATATTATATGTTTTTTTTTTTTGAAATTTTGAATTTCTTATTGTTGTTGTGTTTTTTTCTTGCCCATCACCCAATTATCTATTGGGTTTTTGGTACTCCATGTGGCATCCCAATTAAAGGTTTATGCTTTGTGCCTAGCATAATTTTTTATATTCACTGTTGTTTTTGTTCGATTGCCTTTATCAAGGGATGCAGTTTTAACGAGGAAAATTGGAGGAATCAGAGCTAATGCAAAGATCTGAAACAAACGTGAGCTGATCGTGTTTGACAGAGAAGGAAAGAAAGAGAAGAAAAAATAAAAAAAGGAAACTATTTTAGAAGGCGGTGGGCATGTATCTTTATTTTAAAAAGGATGGTCATAAACCATTAATTGGGATGCCCCGTACACAATGAAATAAGCAGCAAACTAAGCTTTGTTTGCTATAAATTTTTAGATGCCAAAAACAGCATTTAAAGCTGATAAATTGCTTCGCATAAATTTTTAGTTTACAGAAACAACTTTTAAAATTTATAAATTGTTTACGAGAGTGTTTAGACAATATTTTAACAGTACTTCAAGCTTTTTAAAAAAAATTAATCAAATTTAATAAAAAGTGGTTTTCTCATGAAACACTTTAATTGCAAAATAAGAAAGAAAAATTAAAAAAAAAAAAAAACTAAGTTCTTTGATTATGAATAATGTGAGAAATATTGTTTTTTTTTTTTTTGATAATTAGAAAATGACATATCGGCCCGTAGGAGGGTCATAGACGTAGGAGTTATCCAGTAAATGGGTCAAAGTCATGAGTCTTTTCAAACCAATAAAAATCCACATTGGAAACCCATGTCATTGGAAACTCATTCTTTCTCGTACGGTAAGAGCAGAGAGGAAACTTGAGTCCAAATGTAACTACTAAAACTAGAACTTCAATTTCAATACTTATACATATGAAAGTTTGAATGGCTCCTATCACCGAACTACACCCTGAAATGGAAAAATATTGTTGGTGTTTTGGTTTAAAAAATGCGAAATATGTAGTGGAAGTTTGTTTGTTTTTTTTTTCTCATATAGATGCTTTAATAGCAAATCCCAAAAGGCAGCCTATATCCAATGTACGTGATAACCTGGCTTTTAACAGAGAATTGATAGGACCTGCCATGTATTTTGAACTTATGATGGGGTGGTGGCCAACCCATTGGCAGATATGATGACGTGGGCTGCCTGGTGTGCCAAGCTTTATCTATTATCTATGACTTTCTATCTCCCTTTTTGTATTTTCTTACATTTTTCTTAATTTTCTTCCATTTGGCATTTACTATACAGCTCTCATTTTCAAATAACAGTTCTAATTGATAATTTGAGATGCGTAGAAGGTGCTAGATAGCTTAATTTAATGATTTATTTTCTAATTTCTAGCCCTTGTACCCATTCTCTTTATGAGATATGATTACCCTCCTTTTGGGTAATGAGATTTTTATTTTTCTTGCAATCAAAATTCAAGAGAATAATAGAAAATATCAATTTAGAAGTAAATAATCATTCAAAAATAAAATAAAAATTAAGAAAAGCCAAAAAATTTTAGCATTAGTAACAAAGGGTGGAGAGTCTCTCCATTGCCTTTTAATTACTTGGCCTGCTAGATATTGCAAGTAGGAATTTTTATCAAACACTCATTTGGTGTACTAAATCTCTTGTTTTGAATAGTATATACTGAATTTTCTTCCTCTTTCTGTCTGATTTGGTGACTTCAAGCAAAGCTGATTTATGGTATTATTAATCTAGCTAGTGCATGCCTTCATGCAGTACAATAAAAAGGCACACTGATAAGAGTGAGACTTCCAGTATTTGAATCTTACTGTATTTATTTTTTATTTTTTTATTTTTTATTTTTGGATTTTCCAGGTAAGCTGTGGCCATCTGAATCCTGGTGAATGTGAAAACAGGATTGCCATACATTTGGTAATCCTGTTTACAAAACATGTAAAGCAAGCAACCTATTTGTTAATTTGAAGAAGGAATACAATACAAGGGCAGGAATAAACCATTGCATTCTTCCACTCAGTTTTCCTCCAAAAGGCTTCACAACTGTGCAGAAATATGCTCTACTTAGAGTACTTCAAGAAAGTTAAGGTAAACTTTGGTTCTAAATTCAATGTTCCTTTCATTGTTTTGGTTGGCTGTCGTTTTCTATATATATATATATATATATATATATATATATATCTTAATTAATTTGTTGTCCTTATTTGATTACTAAAATGTAGTTCTCCTAATTTTGCTAAAGAATGCTAAACAGTTGTTGAAATTTCACAATTTATTGAAATCTGTATATATGTATATATATATATATATACACCCTCTATATATTCTAGGAAGGCTGTGAGATGCCTTCCATATTGGTGAAAGTTTTCTGTCGCTCATAAAAAATTAGTTGATGAAGCATCATTGATTCAGATGTAATAAAAGTCACCACATTTTCCTTATTGGTACGTGTATATGATAGAAATTCATCACATGCTAAAGTATTCCATTTTGCAAGCTTCCCATTAGAAAATGGACAGGACAGATTTGGAGAATATCAATGAATGCCGCGAGCGATATTGTTTCTTTTTTTCTGCAACTATTGAGAAATTTCTAAGCATGTGATATAAATGAAGCTGTAAAGAAAAAAAAACAGTGAAGCAGTGCATGTAAAATAAGAAAGTGGGTGCGGTGGCTCAATGGCTGTGAAGCTTGGTAGCAAAATGTTGTGTTTCATGAATTTCATTCGCTGTGGGAACATAGAATTAAGTTGCCTAGCTAATTAGCTTGTGTGTGAAAACTAGCTGGGTTGGTAAAGGGTGTTCAAATTTTTGTCTGCATTAATGGTAACATATTTCTCATAATTAAATTCCCCAATTTTCACCAATGATGTAACATCTATTTTACTTTTATATATGTCACATATTTAGTATTACTTTCAAATCATCCTTCATTTCTATACTGACCATGTCCATTCAAGATGACCTAGAAATGAGTAATTTGATGAACACCAAATTCATCTCCTTTATTTTTAAATAGAAAAACATCAAACTAAAAAAGAAAAAGAAAAAAATTTGCTATGTTTAGACCAAGTAGCCAAATTCACATTCATGCCGTGATGAATCACTATGGAGTCCAAAAAAATATTTTTCTCACAATCCAAACCACTATTGAGACCAAAAACATATTTTTCTCAAAATCCAAACCCAAAAACTATACAAATATATATCCATCAATCCTCTCATTACTTATATCTCTTCCTTTTGACTTTATATGTATGTATATGTTAAAGCTTTTGCTTATTTTGGTTTTTATTATCATTTCTATATAATTGAAACTATTTTAAGTGTATAATTTATTTTTAGTGATGATAGTTTTATCATTAGAATAAATTTTTAATGACAGTTTGTTAAAAAATCAATTAGAACGTCCTAATAATAGTATCTCTTTATATATATATATATATATATATATATTTTGCTATGGAGTCCAACAGCTAGGCTCTATTAAGTTTAAAAAATCTAAAAATAAAATGTTATATAAAATACAACAATCGAATATGTTATAATATTTTAGTTATTTTTTATTTTTTTTAAATTTTAGAATTTATAACATTTGAGATTACTTCGTGAACAAAAAAATAAAAAATAAAAACCACAGTAATTTTATAGCAAAACCCACAGGATTTTTTTTTATAATAAAATTCAATATATATACATATACAGTAATTTTTTCATCAGAAATTTTATATTTAAAATTTATCCCAAATAATTTATATCTATAAATAGATAAACATGTGAATTTTTTATTATGTCTATCCATTTATACATATATTTTATCCGGGATAGAAACTCTCTGATCAAAAAATATATATATTTTTTTCGATGCGTCCTAGAAGCATATTAGAGATTGCGTGGGAATTACGGCAGGTTTCGTTTTCCAGCAGGGTTTGGCTATATCCATCAGCGCTACATTTGTGTCAATTCTCTGTTGTCAGTGAATATGGACGCTGGCCATTATTATATGCCGCCCACGTTTTTCAAAACATTTCCAACTTGACAAAAATTACACAATAACCTCATTTTCCTTTCATTCCCTTTCTATATATACTCTATCTTTCTTTTCTTTTTTTGTTTTGAGCAAACACACTTTTACTTCTTTAATATTCCCTTCTTGCTAGTTTTGACATATATGGAGAACTACAACCAAATGCTTTTTCTTTCGTCTTCCACACCATCAATAGTTTCTTCTCCTGCTTCTTCATCCGTATTGAACATGGAAAACATTAATGGTCGTCTTTTTACTACTACTGCTGATCATCATCATCTGATTCAAGAAGATGATGATCATGTGGATGCTATTAATAACAAGTTGGAGAGCAGTGGTGGAAGTAGCTCAGATCGTTCTGCGAAGAAGACGAAATCTTCATCGGGAAAGAAAGAAAGTGATCATAAGATGATGATGATGATGATGAAGAAGCACAAATTTGCATTTCAAACAAGGAGTCAGGTGGATATACTTGATGATGGATATCGATGGAGAAAATATGGGCAGAAAACTGTGAAGAACAGCAATTTCCCTAGGTTAGTACATGTATCTTCTTAATCATTACTTTTATATATTGTCCGTATGTGATTTTGGTATTCATTGTGGAATCTAGACACAGTATTGTGTTAGAGAAAACTATAAAAGAAGTGATAATCTATTTTCGGTTGGTTTTAACTTTTAAAAAAAATTATTTAAGCTTCATGTTCAAAATTCAACAATTACTTTTAAAAATAAACGAAAAAGAAACTATATAATTCATTGAAAATTAAAACATACACATGCACCTAAATATGTTTGGTAGGTTAAAAATCCTCATTAATTGAGTAAGGACGTTAAATGCAATTGCACCTTTCCATTATGAATGAGGATCACCGTTCAATAGGATTAACCCTTTTAGCCTCTTTCTTATGCAACATATATGCAATCTCAGAACTGCATACATAATCCACACTGTACATATAAAGTAATCAAGAATTTGAAGAGAGATTTTTCAATTAGGCATTGATTAAACAGAGAGTGATATATCTTTGATTATTCTGTATAATGATGAGTAAAAGAATTGTGAATAGTGACTCATTCATTTTATTTTTTCTGCAGAAGTTATTACAGGTGCACCCATCGAGGATGCAATGTCAAGAAGCAAATCCAGCGACTTTCGAAAGATGAAGAAGTTGTAGTGACAACGTATGAAGGAAATCATTCACATCCAATTGACAAGTCTGCTGAGAATTTTGATGAAATTTTGAAGCAAATGCAAGTGTATGCTGCTTTCTGAAGTAATATTATATACTCAGAATAACAAAACTCGGACTTGGAGGATGATAATCATTTTGTTCTAAAACTACAAACAATATTTTATATATATACTTTGAAGAAACGATTAAAAAAAAAAAAAGGTTTTGGCATTTTTGCTTATATAATATATATCATAGAGCTCCAGAATATTTTCCGATCTGGAGAAGGTTGAAAATTTTCACTTTTGCAGATGAACTATTTTGTCAACTTTAATTTCTGCTTTTAGACTTCTTCTTCTTCTTCCTTTTTTTGTTTTTTTTTGTTTTTTTGTTTTTTTTGTTTTATGGTTTTGGACACATGATTTACTTCTTGGACTGTTGGAAAAAGACTTGGAATGTACAGGTGTGGAATTGGAAGATCATGACCACTTCTAATGTCATGATTATCTTTAAGTAAATTATAGAACTTCCTCCAAGGATAACATCAATTAGATGTTAGTAAATAGAGTTTGTTAAATTGGAATAAATGTTAAATCTCCAAGGAATTAATTTGGTCTACAATTTTCTAGTGAATGATTATGCGTACAAGAAAGAAAGCCTATAATCATAGGTCAAGGACTTAACAACAAATGTACTTTTCATCTGAACAATAGTTTACTATTTGAAAATTGATCAGCTCACAAGTCATAAGAAGCTCCAAAGTCAGTTTAAAGTCAGTTCCAATTGCTATATATATATTAATTAGATTGGAATTTTTTTTTCAATTTCTTCTCTAAATTTATGAGTTTGAAATTTCAGTGTGGTCTTATAAACCATTTGTGGTCTGTATTAACTCATTTTCTGTATTTAATATGTTTTGCTACGCCTACATTATTAGAAATTAACCATGAATGAGGGTTCAAAACTAAGGATTGCATTATTACTTGATAAAAAAACCACCAAGCAGAGCATTTATTTGGTAAATAATTTGTAATATCTAATAATTAAATAGAACCCACAAACAATGGGACAAATATGCCACAAACTAAACCACTTATTACTGTTTCTTAGCCAGATCAATTTAATTTGAAATTAAAAATGTTTATTTATTTGTAAAGATTAATGATCTCAATCTCATCCTTATCTAGCTAATTATGAAGAATGGTTAAAACACAGCTCACCGTTCTGAAGAAAAGATCAAACATAAAAAGTAATTAAAAAGCAGCTAAAAGATACTCAGCTTGCCATCATAATTGAATATATGTAACAGAAAAAAAAGAATATAGACAACATTAAGAAGAAAGATTAACAAAGATCATGTAATTATATTCTCCACATAAGATAAAAAGATGACAGAAAAAAAGATATTCATGTTGGTACCAAAATCACCTTATTCTGACTTTCACCACCATATCCACATCCAAATCGACCACTAAGAATTCTAATAATGCAGATTGCAAATACAAAGAAAACAATAGCAACCCAATTACGCATCAACAAAACTCTGTTCTTTCCCTTTTCCTCTTTCACACAACCCTGTACTACTTCTTCACCTTTTTTTCTCTCAGAATTAAGACCAGACAGAGACAAAGAAGATGAATTTGATGATCTTGAAGAAGAAGAAGAACAGCCGTGTAAACGAAAAGGGTTTGCATCAGATTCATTCAAATCACCACCATCTGAACCATGGAAAGACATTGATCTCACTTCTTCATGTTGTTCTGTTTCGAAATCTAATAAACCCATTTCATGATTTTCATCATGAATACCCTGAAAAAGTCTTCTGCCTTTTAACTTGCCACTTTCAATGGCTTCCCTTCTCTCTCTGATTATCTCTTGCACTGCCAAATCATTGGTCCTCACCTTCCATGCCCCTTCTAATGGAGAAATTGTACTCTGAAGAGAAGACATGAGGTTTCTTGGTGAAGTGTCTAGGAGTTGAAGATTTCTGACCATGGAGTCTGAGTCATTTGCTGAAGAATGTCTGCGTTTTGTTATTGGGTTGGACTGTTTGAAGGAGTTCCAATCTTGTTGCAGATTCATGAATTGCTGGTGCAGTTTCTCCAAAGTTTCTTTTTCTTCTGCTAATTGTGAGCTTTCCATGGTGGGGTCCACCTTTTCATTTATTTTTATTTTTTTTTACCTTTCTTTATCTCTCATTCCATAGAAAAAATAATAACAAAAAAATTGTTAGGATTTTTGAATGAAGGATAAGAGATTGATAGGTTATTGCTTTCGAGTTTGAAAGGTAGTCAAAAATTTTGCCTTTCCAGTGGGACAGAAAAAAAAAAGAAAAAAAAAAA
>QANX01006288.1:19125-179041 GCA_003254975.1 Ochetophila trinervis | reverse complement strand
TATATATATATATATATATATATATATATATATTTAACCAAAAAAAGTGGAAAGGAAACGATTTTCCAGCAAAGAAAACTGACTTGGCACCCAAATGAAAGAAAAAAAAATTGAAAATTCACCAACTAACATTAACAAGTAAATTTAAATGAGATTTATCGTCAACAAAAAAAGTAAATTTAAATGGGTTACAATAATTCACAACCTGGCTCGACATACTTAAAAATGTAATTAAACATAATCATCTTTACCAATTTATTATCCCAATATATATACATAAGCGGGACAGTGTTTTTTTTTTTTTTTTCAAATAAGTTTACAAAGGGTCGATGGAACTATAATGATATTGTTATTTTTCATTTTTTTTTTTTTTCCATCTCTAACTTTACTAGCAGACAAACTGATTGCTTCTCCCCCACCACCCATAATCACAAAAGAATGAATCATGACCCTAATGTGTCTCTTTGGCGGTATGAATCTGAACTATATCAGTCTTTAACAATCAAATCGTGGTTTTTCCAAATGGTCCAAAATAACCAGGAATAGCTCATCAGGTTGATAATACAGTTACTAAGGAGGTTGCAGTACAAGTCCTCGACAAAAATCCATTTGAATATATCCTCGGATCACAAAATTTGAATAATATGTAAAATGGTTAATTTTATCTACATCGTTCAGAATTTGACTTAAATACAATTTGACCTTTTTAGTTTTAAAACATCATTAACTTCTTTTCAAATTTCAAATAATCAACATTGTTCATTTTTTCTCCCTTAATATTTTATTCACTCTTCAAAATAATATCGTCTACATCTCTTTGTAGAAGTGCTATATATAATTTTCAAAATTAAATTGAAATTAATAGAAACTTTAGAAGGTCGATATAGAATATTCCTAATATAAAATAGGTAATTTGCACATTCCTATACTTTTAGACGGCTATAATTTTTCCTTTTTCCAAACAAAAGACTTGTCATTATCACTGCTCGGTCATCCCTGATGATTTTTAAGAAGACTAGGTTCTCAAATGGCAGGATTAGGATAATTGATAAACACGTGAAAGCATAGATGAAAATCCAAATTTGTGTACCATTATCAATCATATGTCAAATGTCATAATTTTATATCGCATTAGCAAATACAGTCACGCTCAATTACTGTGAGAGTTGAAATGAAAGCTTAAGAACAAAAATATCAAATCTTCTCCTGCTTACAGTCAAATACATAGAAAGGGGTCAGTTTCTCCTGGATTCTAAAATTTTCTACTTATCTTAAATGGCAGTTTAGATGCTCAGCTTCTAGCAATAGAGTTTGAAATGTCCTCTATTATGCCCTTCCCATCCATTGCATCGAAGAAGAAGAAATTCCTTAATGGATCTCCTTTGCCTGATATAGCTTTAATGACCTCCTGTGAGGTTCAAAGCAACCACGTTAATATATAATGTCGTTCAGACATTTCATATACATATATTTCACATATTTGTTGTGTCATAGTACCTGCCCAAGAATTCCACCAAGAATGGCACAAACCGGAGGGAATTCATGTATACCTGACACCAATCTTTCAAGGAGTGCATCGGGAATATGAGACTCATTGAGTGACTACAATGTCATTAGAGAAGTAAACCAAATTATAAACCAAATTCAAGGGGAAAAAAAATAAAATTAAGAACGAAGAAAATAAAAGATACAGTACTTGTTCATCGCATAGCTTCTTTTTCAACTTCAGAACGCCAGGAAGATCTGCAATTGAAACTTCCACTGGCTTGCGACCCTCAGCCTCCTCAAATCTTTCTATTACTGCAAAAAAGGAGGCTAATCCAGGTGACTCATCCATGGAAACAGGCAACATCAATTACTATGGATCAATTACTATATAATGGGTAAAAGGTTTTGTATACAAAAAAGTTAAGCCAGTGCAGTATCCATCTATGGAGTCAAGTGCAAGGCGTAGCAGAACTGCAGCATGGCAGCAGGAGTAGAAAAGTAAACAACCTACATAGATGCACCTTGAAGGACACAAATAAGGTTTTCACCATGTACTTTAGCGTCCCCATACCAAATGCATTACCTACTTGGCTATTTCATTAGCTCAAATCTCTTCCTTCGATGTGTACATGTAATTATATAAAAGTCCTTCCTAAATTCAATGTGCCAATGACTACAAATCAACCCACCTCTTAAAGCGAAATACAGCTTTGACACTTTCCTGGGAAGTGTTTTCCAAGGTACAGAAATTGCTTCCTGAAAGAAAATGAGTAATCCAAATAATTATAAAATATTTGTTATGCAAAGTGCAAAACCATTAAGTACTATTAAAAGGTCTTTTCCGTTATAAGCAAAATATACTAATCATACTTCTTACCCTCATTACAAATAGCAATGACACCATATATAATGTATTTTTGACACAATTTAGAGAAAAATAATTGAACAAGAAATGTAAATTTTTCAGTGAAACATTTTTCAGAATATCTATTACATAAATTCAAATGTCATCCATAAGAACACCTCGCAGTGAGAGCTAGCTTTTGTAAAAATAACTTCTGTATAATATCATGTTGAACAGAAGAACTCAAGAGGGGCTTTATGCAAACTTAAGTCAGAATCGTGGTACAAATATTTTACATAATTCTCACGCAACATTAAATTTGTAAAATGAGGAAATTGTGTGCTCTTATAATGGGTTTCCCATTATGGGTTGTCAGTCAATACTTTAGGGATAGGCATTCCTTTTCTTTGAATGGTGTTGGCTGGGCACTAAAATGGGAAGTGGGATAACAAATTCAGTCCCCACTGTATAAATCCTTCCTGGCTTTCCAATAAAACAGAAGAAAAGCTCAATTAAAAGAACCCCACTAAGTTGATGCAAGAAATCATAAGATCATATACATCCGTCCACGTCTGGTCTTACCATCAATACCAACCTCCAATCTTTTTCCAAGAAAAGAAAAGATAGAAAGAAATCACTTAGTAATATACTTCAAGAATTAATTAAAAGCTCAGTTACATTCCAAAATACAAATTTTAATACTAAACACAAAATAAGGACAGACCAAGTCCTACCTCGAAACTCGAATATTGTAGTTGGCATTCAATATTTTCCTCGAGTTTTTTCTGTTCAAAAGAGAATAAAGAAACAATAAAATATGACTAGAGGATCTATTGTGGAAATCATTTTAGTGAAAGTGAAGGACTCAAAGCTTGTCATAATATACTTTAAAAATAGAAATAAATGTTTAGCAATGAAGGTAAATAGCACATGAAACTAAGATATTATGAGATTATAAAACTAGGAAAAGTTACACATGATGATCACCTTTGAATAAGTATGAAGTTGAAGATCAACAAAAATTTCACCACAAGAGTCTCTACAATCGACTGAGTAAAATGATATACGCTTAGGTAACTTCCGGCACTTTTCATTGATCAGTTTCTGCATTGGTAGCATCAAAGGTAAACATAACATGAGCAGTGAAAAATGTAGAACAGAGACTACAGCACACAGAAAATGTAGGATGCTAACTGTACCTTAGTAGTGAAGGAACAGCATGAGACAACAACAACATCAAACTTACTATAAAATTCTCCACCAAAGCTTGATAAGTCACCTGAAAAGAGAAATCTACAATTCAATTTATTTAATCTATATTTACAAAATGAGAGTTACAGAAAGGGATCAGTGAAAAACATTCAATTGAGAACTCAGAAAAAGACAAGGCACTAAGGCAGACCTTTTTCAACAGAAACACGAACCATTGGATTAAAATCTATTAGAGAATCACAACAAAGCTCAGCTAGAGTTTTCCCAGCATACACATTTTCATCAAGAGGTATCAAAAAGTTCGCTGAAAGCGCTTCTTCTGTCACCACTCGATCATCCACCAACGTCAAGCTCCCAACACCCGCCAGTACAATATTCTTGCAAAACTACTCGACCAAATAACGTAACAAATATTGAAATATTGAAAAAAAAAAATTAGAAAGAATATATTGAACAGTAATCAAATTCACAAAATTAAAAATTTATAAGGCAAAATAATAATAAATAAATAAATTGTATTTTTATTCAAACTTCAAATTTTACCTCAGCTATAGTCCCTTTCATTCCACATACTAGTATATGGGCTTTGCTCAATCTAAAACAAGGAAAATCAAAAACCAATATAGAATTAAACAAGAACACTAAGAACCAAAATAGAAAATGTATAATTAACCAATATTTTTAAGTGGGTTATGTACCTTCTTTGAGCATCAGCACCCCAAACCCTAATTTGGCGATCGTAAAGTGCAGTCTCCTGCTCAGTCAATTCCTCGCCGTCCATTCCCAACTGCAACCTGTTTCCACCAACTCACTATTTTCAGCTCCTAATTAAGGCAAACCCAGCGTGTATTTGCTTGAGTCCGGAAAAAACCCTAGAAGAAAATTAAACAAAATTGGAAGTAAAGCACACAAATTTAAAACCCTAATACTGACAAACACAAAACTTACGCTGTACCAAGGAAGGAGACTCAGGGAGAAGTAATTCGAAATTCGTAAAAGAATGTGGGAGCGCAGAGAATATTAAATAAATTCGGGGTTTTAACGCAATTTTATTGTTATATTTTATTTTATTTTTGGTTTTGGAAATTTGGTACAAAACTTGAGTTTCTTAACCGTTTTGGATTTGGGCTCTCTCTCTCTCTCTCTCCTTTCAACTGGGCCAGAAGGTCAAATATTTGTAATTTTAACTTTTCTTCCATTTAAATATTCTTACCAGAAAAGTTTTAGACTTGAACGATATGATTTTTTTTAAATTAATTTTTGAAATTGTGAATTTTGATTTTTTATATTAGATTAAATTTTATTATTTTTTTAGTTTAAATGTTAAAATTTATTAGTTCTCGCACAAAAATTTCTTTTCATTTAAATATACTTAAAATTACTTTTTTGAAAACTCATCTTATGATACGATGGTTGAAAAGTTTGAATTAGAGGTGAATATGGTTCGGTTTGAACGTTTTTAATTATTTTTTATCAAATTAAAAAGTTTTATTTAGTTTGGAAGACAAATAAAACCGAATTGAAAAGTACATAACTAAAAATTAACATAATCAAACAAAACTGGTCAATTTTAATTTGGGCGATCGGTTTGGGATATATTCAGACACTTATAATATATTGAAAATCCATGTAAAGAAATGAAGTATCATATATTCAAGCACTTATAATTAATGATGAAAATATCGATATCAACGAAATACAGATATATAATCTAAATATCGACAGAATATCGATATCGATAAAAAAATGAAATAAATTATGGAAATTTATAGAAAAATATATAATTTTTTTATAAAACTTCATGATATGCTTATTTATTATATACTTTATTAATTTAACAATAAAAATTGAAAAAATATTGAGTAGAGATCATATTTATCATAATTAAGAGGTTTATAATACTCGCTGATAAGAAGTTATTAATTAAGTAATGAAGTATTCATTAATCAGAATAATAATATAAGTACATAATTACTTAAATATAAAATACCACATATAATTTCTTGATGGTTGAAAATTTTCACTCTCTTCCTCATCTTCATTTCTAGTTGTGTATTGAGAAAAATATTGATCAAAATGCACGTCTCCTTGATAATTTTGTATATAATTGTTAACATGTCAACCATATGGATATAATATTTCATGTTATTGTCTTTACTGATAATCATGATATGGATATGACGTTGATTGACTTTGTTCATAACTACTAGCCCCTGAGGGTTGAGTTTGATAATGTATCCATGAGTTATTACTTGATAACATTCCATAACCATCTATAAAATAAGAGTTATAATCACCTTCAATTCTCATTGATCCAAAATTTGTAGAAAAAAATTCATCTTCTTGTTGTAAAATAAGGGTCATTGTTTATTTTATTGAAGACTAAATGATGGATGTCTAATTTTTTCACGTGAGCAATTATATTGGTAGAAAAAATTATTACAGTATAAAAAAATAATACAATTTTATAATTATAGATAATTTACGTGATAAATCATCTAAGTTATATGATTAGATGATGTGAGTTTTAAACTTTCAATCAAATAATTTTGTTAACTTGTTGAAAATTTAAGCCAAAATAATCTTCTTATTTTTTAATTATAACTATTTTTTTATTTTAAATTTGTAATAATTGTTTTACATTTTTTTTAATTGTTTCAATTTTACTTTTAAATTCCAATTCGCCTAATTATATTTTAACTTAAAATATATCATCAATAAATAATTATAATTTAAAAAATACTCAAATATTTATAAAAATATATCATATTTTTAAATTTTAATAATTTAAATTTTCCTGAAATTATGGAAATTTTGACCAGTTTGTGAAGCAATTACTATGGAAATTTTGATGGAAATATCAGAGAAATATCTGAAATCTCAATGGAAATTATGAAAAATTTGACCAATTTGTGAAGCAATTACCATAGAAATATAAGAGAAATATCGAAAATTATGAAAATTTTACCTATTTTTTTTAGAATGTAATTTTTTTCGATATGTTGAAAAAACCAAAATTTCGTCAAAATTTTTGATTTTTTAATCCTTGCTTGTAATATATTGTGATTATGACTTAACAATAACCAAATCATAAGAATAGCCATATTTCAAAATTTAAAAAATATATTAAATTTAAAAAACATTTAAAAGGGAGATGAGGCATAATTTGTATAGAGTTTGATGATCAATTAGTTTGGTCGGTTAGGAATTTTTTAGTATAAAAACCATTAACCAAAACGATATTTTTTCAATTCACTATATTTAAAATTGAACTAACCACCAACTAAGTGTAAAATATATACAAAAACATAAATTTTTCAACAAAAATATTTTTTTTCTCGAATTTTTTTTTTAAAAAAAAAATTGAATTTTGATTTTATAACATTTATAGCTATTGGGTTAAAATAATTGTTATACAAAACACAACAATTATATATGTTTTAGTATTTTAGTCATATTTTTTTGGTTATTTTTTATTTTTTTTGGTAAATTTTTAAAATTTATAACAGTAAAAAAATAAAAAAACTTATATATTGGATTCCATAAACTCTTAAACAAATAAATTTTATAGCAAATATATATATATATATATATATTTCATCAGTAACCTACAAAAGGGACGGCTTTTAAGAAAAAGGGCAAAAAAAAAAGTTTAGTAACATGCCGAGAGAAAGCTAGGACCAGTAGTGACTCATTCCTTGAAACAATTTTATGCTTTATTTTTGCTTCATCCACAATGCACAGTAATGCTTTCACACCTGTTCATACAAGCAACTTTTACAAGATCACAATCACAAGTAAGAAAAAATATATAAATACACATAAAACCCATAAATTCCATTAGTAGAATTCCACCATTTTTGTATAGTTTATACATACCACCTTCAACTTTTTAGTCTTGTTTGGATGGTTGATGAAAATTAGTGAAAAAAACATTTGAGCTTGGGTTCAAAAATTTTACCCGCATCTTGCTGAATTTCTTGGTTTGGGTATTTTATAAATATAAATATCTATATATATAATATGATATTTTTATAAACTCATAAGCCTTGGAATTCGATGTTCAATTCCCTACCACAAACTCATGATAAAGTTGAAGACTTTGTCTCTCATGTAATCATATATCTACCCCCATATATAATAGGCTTTAGCTTTAATTTTGATGGTATAATATATATATATATATATTTTTTTTTCCCTTTTGTTATCATTTTTGTTGTAATCTATTTTAACTATATATATATATATATAAATAGCTAAACAAAGAATGTAGTACAAAAACCTGTTGGGCTACTAATTAAATGTGAATGGTTTTGTGATGATCTGATTATAATTTGTTTTTTATTCTGTGGAAAAACCAAATCATTGAATGATGGACTTTTTTTACCATAAAAAGATGGACTTCTGGAAATTCCAAGGGCCGTATAATATACTCCATGGAATGTGGACAATATCCATGCACATAGAATTTAATTAAAAACACTAGAATCCAAAAAAGAAAAAGAAAACTGAAATACAAACAAAGAACTTAAATAAATAGTAAATATCATTTATTCAAACAGAAATTATTAAAAACAACAATAATGCACTGGAAATCCAAGTTCTCTAACCGTTTTTCTTAATTTTTCTTGGAAATTAATAGAAAATTTCCAAAAAATAAAATGCTTTTCATGAAAGAATTTATCTAGACTCATTTAATAATTCTATATTGTAGTAAAACTTAAAAAATTAAAAAAGAAAAGGAATTTATTTATTTCAATTAGATACTAATAAATAATAATGAGATAATTAAAGTGAATATAGGGAAATTGGCAAGTAAATATTGTTTTTGTTTGTAAAAAAAAAAAAAAAAACGATATGTGTATCCCACATTTTGTGGGGTTGAAGGGGGCTGGATCGCGACAGATTAATGGTGCCGACAACAACAGTTGGAAATGAGTCGGGACAAACGAGAGGTAACGAATAAGACACATGTCAAATAATGAAACCAGCTGCATAAAAATTGTTTTCCTTAGCAACTGAATACTGGGTCCCACTGACACTCGCAATTTAAAAGTGGTCATTTGAGACAGTCATGTATTTCAACTTGTTATTAAATGGATTTATTTATTTAATTTATTTTTTTTTGTATTAATTTTAAATTATTCAGTCAAATGCTAAATGGATTAATTTATTTAGCCTATTTAAACAAAATATTATTATTATTTATGTTATTTTCACTTACAGACTTTTTTATTTTATTTTTTTTGGTAAAAATTTCACTTACAGGACTTTTTTTTTGGGTAAAGATTTCACTTACAGACTTAGTTTGTGAGTGAAGGCATAAAATATTTCTCCATTTAAAAGCATTTGTCCAATGTCTCTCTCTCACTCTTGCCCATTCGTGCGACATTACTCTTATACCCCTTCCTTTTTTTGTTACCAATCCGCTACCCCTTCACAATTTCGGTATTCCCAATACAGCGCTCCACGCGCCCTCTTGCCCACGTTCTTCCTTTACCCCACGTTCCGAGTAAATTAAATGTCCACGTCATCTCCCTCTTCTGTATGTATTTCTTATTTTAGTATTTTTTATTTTTTAATATTCAGTTCTTTTGAAATTGTGTTTTTTTTTTTTTTTTTTGAAATTTGAAATTGCGTTTTAAATGTTATTGGGAATAGCCTATGTGATTTTATTTGAAAGGTAAAATTGTTTTTTTTACAGTTGAAAAAATAAATAGAGAATATAAAATATTAAAATTTTGTTAGTTTAGGGTATAAATTGCTAAAAAAAATTAAAATGTAACGTGTCAATTTTGATAAAGTTTAAAATATAAATGTGTCAATATTTACATTAGATTATAGACTAAATTTTACATATATATATATAGCTTAAAATTTACATCTTAAAAGTTACGTCAAAGTATATATATATATGTGTGTGTGTGTGTGACAAAGTTTATATAAATTGTATTGCTGGATAAACATAAATATTACGATGTTTTAAATCAATGTATGGTTGATTTATTAAGCCAAAAGCTTTTGTAATATGTATTGGCATCATACCAAGATGTGCACAAATGATCTAACGAGTATGTATTATTATACGATCAAGTTAGTAAGGTAACATTAATTGGCCAAATGATGTTATATGCCTGTATTTTGAAATAATATATGCAATCAATACTTATCATGTATTTGTATGACTTAATAAATATGTCTTTTGAAATGTAAAATTTTAACTTATGTAGATATGTAAATTTTAGTTTATCTTATGCAAATATTGATATGTTTACATCTTGAACTAACAAAAATGTGGCTATTTGCATTATTTGTTTATGTTTTCGAGAATAAAAAGATGATTGTGTCCTTCAAATAAGATCACGTGACTAGTTTCGTGAGTAAAAATAAATGAAAGATGCACGAATCTAAATTTTCACTAGTTCAAAGTGCAAAGTGTAAATAAATAAATAAAAAAACAAAAATTGAAATTAAGTGTGCATTTTTTAAGTAAATTTTATATCTAAATTTACTACCATTTTGTATGATATTGTTTCACAATTATAATTTATGATATTTTAATTTCTACGTCTCTTAATTATTAAAGGCACATTTAGTAAGTGGAATGAATGCAATTATAAAATAATTATTCTTTAATATTATATTATTCTATGTTTGATATTTTCAAATTAAAGAAGCCTTCACTTTAAGGAATATCTATTCCTTAAAAAAAAAAAACTAATAATTTTTATTTTTATATTATATTGTAGATAAGCTTTAATGTATCCTTAAAAAAAAGCTTATCATAGAGTGAAAATACATAATTATATATAAAAGTTAATTTTTTATTTATTTTGACCAAATTTGAATTTTTATTTTAAAAATAAATATTTATAAAGGTTAAATTTTGAATAGAATTCAATATTTTTACTGAACATATAAATAGGAATAATTATTCATGTTTTTTCTTTTTATTCCTAAAAATAGTAATTTTCAATTTAATAGGAATATTCATTCCGTAAACAAACATTTCCTAAGCTTTTGAGTTTTCATGTCTGATTTTTTTTTTCTTGCACTTTTATCATCGTTTTTTTTTTTAGAAATGCATTTTTATCTTTAAACTTATATTTTTTGATGCATAAAGATTTAGACCATTTTTTGTCATTTTATGTACTTTTTAGTCGTGCTGCGCATTTGATCCAACATGTAGGGATTTTATAAAGTTGTCTAATTTTGTAACTTAATTGTTTTATTGTTGGACTAAAATAACAACATGTTTTACAACTGTTAGAAAGTAGAAACGAAAGTGCCAAAAAAAATTCAAAAATCAAAGTGTAAAAGCCTGATAATCAGCATAGGTGCTAAAGATAACCCTATAATTTGTAACCATTATTAAAACATTATTATTACTATTACTTTTTTTTTTTTTTTGGGATTTTTATGGTTTATTCTACATACTGTTTATTAGGGTTTTTATGGATTTTTATGATTTTTATGGATTTTTATGGTTTATATTATAGTGGTATTAATTTTAAAATAATCGATACATAATAATTTGCATATTGGGATACATTGGAAAGATAAAGGGTGCGAATAGCGTAGAAGAGGATTGTTAGAAAAAAAACAAACATATAATTAAGAGGATCTTAGCATATATATATATATATTTGAAATTAGCATATTGTTTTCATGTACAAAATCGGTTTCTTTGTAATAAACATGACACTCGTGAATATAAAAAAAAAAAATCCATTTTTGTTCATCAAATGTACATTAAAAATAAATAACATATTGAGTCAAAATAAATTTTGTCAGCATTTTTTTTTCTTTTGGTAATTAATTTTGTTAGCATTTGACTTATATGCTGTGTGGTGAATGTAGCAATTTTAGTCTTCAAACGTAAAAATATTAGAATATCCAAAAAAACAAAAACAAAAAACTAAGGTCTCAATATTTTCCTCTAGTACATCATGATAGACATTAGACATCCTACCATACTTTTTTATTCTAGGACTCCTATTTTGCCTGTCATTTTCCTTCACTTTCTTTACCTTTTTTTCCCCACTTTTATTACCTGCTCTCAAACAACTATTTTGTTGACCTTAAACAATAATTAAACTCCAACCCCATTGAGGGTCCCAAATAAAAGAAATCATCATTAAAATATTAGGCAAACACCACATCAAACAAGAACAGAGTTTTGGACAAATTATGATTTACAATTTTTGTCCCAAATCAATTGGATTCAAGATTAAGGTATTCAACTTTATAAAAAAATAGGCTCCTAAATAAAAATTGTTTGATTTTTTTTGTTTTTTTGTTTTTTTGAGGCTACTCTCTTTGAGAAGAGAGTGGTTTACACACAAAAATTGAAGTGGAAGAAACCCAAAAAGAAAGACATGCCATGAAATGTGAAACACAATGCCACATGCTTTTGTCCTAAGGATAGCGTCCATCTTGTACTTCTTTTTCATGGTTCACAAAAGTTGAAAGCAACAGCCAGCCTGTCTCTATTATCCCTTCTTTCTTCTCTTCTTGTAGATTTCAAACAAAAACCTCAAAATGGAAATTTGGAAAAATAATTAATATTATTTATTTATTAACATATTAGTTTAAGTAGACTCAGGTTTGAAAAATATACATAAACAATATCTACCTCTTTTTGGTCCTCCTTCCATTGCTGTTCTTCTCTCTCTCTCTCTCTCTCTCTGCTCACCAACTCTTTTTTTTTTTTTCCCTCTTTTTAATATTCTTTTTCCAGTCTTAAATTTAAGACATTATCCATTTTCTCTGGCAGATACCCCCACAATGCCATTTTTGCTGACTGGGTATAGTAACTGATTCTTCACTTCTAACCCCTTCACCCAGTTTTTTGTTTTTGTTTTTGTTTTTTTTTCAAAAAAAAATTTCTTCTTTCATTGGTAACCCACTTTATTGGTTATTAATGGAATCCATGTCAGTGAATAAATGGCTGGAAAGAGCATACCTTTCTTCTTCTGCAACACTTGTCTGTATAGGTACTTTCTCTCTCTCTCTCTCTCATCTATCTTTCTCTTTGGTTTATTTATTTATTCATTTTTTTTTATATATATTATGATAAAAAAATGTACTCTTCTCAAATTTTAGCTTCCCAGTTCTTTGGAACAATATCTGCAACTACTTCGCTTACTTATTATTAAATTACTAAATTGAAAAAAAAAAGGAAAAAGAAAAGCTTGACTTTCCAATATGGGTTTCTAGCTTTTATCTTTAAGAGAAAATAATTGCAATGTGCTTTTTACGATGCCCGTAGCTGCAAGTTTAGCTTTTACCACCATATTTTCATGTAAGTATGCAGTTTGTTATAGTATTTGAATTTTTTTTTAATGAAATAAAGCTAATTTTCTTGAATTGGGACCTTTTTGGTGTTCATTTTATTTGGGTTTCTGATGTTGTTTATAGATTGTTGTTATTTTGTGTTTGGTATGGAAAATTCTGTTCTTGCTCATTCCAAATTTGACAACCATAAGCTACTTATGGAACTTTATTTATTTAATTTATTTTTTCATGATTTTGGTTGTCTACTTAATCTTGTCTATTTTTGCTTCTGACATAGTGGATTCTGTGTTTTAACGGTTTATTTAATGATAATCATGATGCAATTTCTGAGTTTTTGTTTTCTGTAGGTGATAAAAACAGCAAAGAAGCTTTAATTTAATTGGGTAGATTAGGTGTGAAGAAGTAGAAGAAGAAATCTAATTAGAGTTTTTTATGGACTGGAACTTGAAAGCACCACCTTCTTGGGATTTTACTGATTTAGAACAAGAAACTTTCCCCAACTTAGACTCTGTTGATGGGTCTAGTAGCTTTGGAGAACATAGAACTATCAAAGGGGATTTTTCAGTTGATTTGAAGCTTGGTCGAGTGGGTAATCCAGGCAAAGAGTTAGTGGATATGTGGAAGGAGTCTGGGGTCCCAAAAACTACATCTTCTCCTTCCGGATCATCGAAGAGGGCACGAGGAACTTACAATGGATCTCAGGCAGCAGTGTCATGCCTTGTTGATGGATGTAAAACCGATCTAAGTACTTGTAGGGATTACCATAGGCGCCATAAGGTCTGTGAGCTTCATTCTAAAACTCCTCAGGTCACAATTGGGGGCCATAAGCAACGGTTCTGCCAGCAGTGCAGCAGGTATGAATTTTGGTGTTGGTCCTCTCAACTCATTAGAGCCATAGTTATTGCAAGTATAATCATATTTCTCTGTTAAGACCATATGTTAAGGTAGGTATTTGTTTCGTCTCATCCGGTGTTATTGTGAACAATAGTTTTTAATCTAGCTATTTCATTCCTCAGCATTCTGCTGCTGTTTTTTGATTAACTTGCCCTTAATTTCTCATTCTGGTCTCTGGTGAATTGGCATGTAAAAGTTCAATTGACTTCATCTGTTTAATTTAATTCTTGAATTGTAGCAGAGAAGTTATGTAAGTTTTTTGCAGTTCAAGGTCATGTCCAATTGATGCATTGTTATACCAGTTTCAAGCTTTTACATGGACTTTTGAGTTTCTTTAAGAAGGTAGGACACCAAAAGAATGGCTTTTACTGTGAGTAGAGTAAAAAAAGGTTATCTAGATGTGTAATAGGCTAGAGAGGGCAATTTGCTGTTGCCATTCTTTATAGACAATAATGATTTTGACCCTACTTACCAAAAATAAAAAATAAGAAAACATTAATGATTCTGACCCTTATCCTGGAGAGTGTCCCACGGTTTCTTTAGTCCTCTGCATGTTTTTGAAGTCTTTCTATCGTATTGAGTTCTTACCTCTGAGCTAGCTCTAAATGCTTTAAATGGTTTTTCAACGCATTCTTCTCTCGATATCTATAGCTAAGTGGTGCATCAGATGATGACAATAAAATGCCTGTCTGCTTGCAGTTTTATAAACTAGCCTCACTCCTCTCCCCTCTCCCCTTTTCTCTTTCTTCAGTTTTCAGTTTTTCTATGCTTATGATTATAGTCTTTTGCCTGAATCCTTATATTTAGTTTTTTCTGATAGACTTACAAAACAGTGAATAGATTCTACTGATTCCTATCTTATTTTATTAGCTTCTTTGTTTGACACAAATTATTCTTTCTATTTCATCACCATTAAGTTTCTCAGGATTTCTTTTCTTTTCGGTAGGTTCCATTCCCTGGAGGAATTTGACGAAGGAAAGAGAAGCTGTAGGAAACGTCTTGATGGGCACAATAGGAGGAGAAGGAAGCCTCAGCCAGAACCACTGTCGCATTCTGGAACTTTGTTGTCTAGTTACCAAGGTTAGCTGCAGCACTAGCACAAAACGCACAAAGACACTTTTGGATTAATAATGCGCTTGATAGCTCTTTGACAAACATCCACTTAATCGAATTCTTATCTGTTTTCTTGTTAAATGGTCACAATTGGTGACATAATGACCAACCATGTGACATCCACCTGGTAATTAACTTCAATGGGATGCTTCACTTTCAATCTCCATGGTGGCCTTGATTTCTACTTCTAAATGGCAATTGTTGCCTGCTTTTAGATATCACTTTAATTTCAGATTCTAATAAGGGTCACCATCACTTAACTGAACATCGTTAGAAACATATAAGAGTGGTAGCATTAAATTTAATAGACAACTAATTAGCATCGTTGCAATGTCAGATTATGATTGCAAGTGATCCGATATTAATTTGTGATCAAGAATTCTCTATTTGTTATCTAAAAGAAGCGGTGAAGATTGATATGAGGTTGAATTCATTTTCCACATCTTGTAGGTACCCATTTGTTACCATTTTCTACTTCACTTGTATATTCCTCAACCACAGGTGTGAACCACAGCTGGGCTGGAGTTGTCAAAACTGAAGCAGATCATGCCAGGCTTCATAACCAGCACACAAATCTACCTCTGCTGGATAAACAGAACTTGTTTCTTGGGTCCTCCTCCAGCAGTAGCAGCAGCTATAAGGGAGGGAAGCAGCTCGGAGTTTTACAAGGCAACGGCCTCCCCACGCTCAACGACCATACATCTCTTGAAGAACCTGTCTGCCAGCCCCTTCTGAGGACCATTTCTTTATCAGAAAGTGGTGGTGGGTCTAGTAGGAGCAAAATGTTCTGTGGCAGGTTAACGACACAAATCCATGACTCAGATTGTGCTCTCTCTCTTCTGTCATCCCCACAGATACAGACATCCGAGATAGGTTTGAGACACATAGTGCAGCCTAACTCAATCTCTCTGCTGCAGCCGGTAGGCCCCAGCCTCCATGGAAACAGTTTGGAGCCAATTGATTCTGTTTTGGTCTCTAATGGAAGGGGTGCTGATGTTCACTGTCCAGGAATGTTTCACATGGGTTCTGATGGGTCCCGAGGGAATGAAGCTCCTCAAACACTTCCTTTTTATTGGGAGTAAGTGAAGATGCTACAAAATTTACGCAGCTAAACACAATGGAGTTTGCATTCTCTCTGTCAGTGATTTGATTTTGGAGAATGTCTTCTTCTTCTTTTATTTATTTATTTTTCCTGACCAAAACCCAAGTGTTTGGATTATTTTTTCTCTACCATGATGAACATTGTCATTTCCTTTCATTTCTGACAGTAACTACTTTGGTTCCATTATTCATGTCAGCTTCATTTTTCTTGGTTAATCTTGTCTTGCTTTATATTGAGCTCTCCAAAAGGTATACTTTTTTTATTTTATTTAATTTTCCTTTTTTTATTGACTATGGTATGTTGTGAATACCACATCGTTTTACTTTATCAATCTTTCCATGAAAAATTGCTGTTTTCTGAAGCTGCATAAATAATGTTCACTGAGATAAACCTCTGCCACACTGTTCATCTCAGGCCGAGTCAATTTGTGTAATTTGCTGTTTTGGAATCAATATGACATTCTTAGACTATTGGCCCCAGATTGAAACGGCACCGTTTTATCCTATTGTCCTGTTTGAGGCTCACAATTTATTATTTACTGCCATGGCCCATACTCTAATTATTATAATTTTTTTTGTCGCAAAATATATGTCTATAAATTTATTTTTAATTTGATAAAAAATAAATTTATTTATTTAAAACTGTTAGATTATATACTGTTTATTCAAGTCATACATAATCTGTATTTATGAAATGTAATTTAACAATTTTAAATAATTAAATTTTTTGTCATCGTCTTTTTATATCTTCATTTAAATTGGATTGTATATATAAATTACTAATTCTCCATATTGAGTATCATGGATTTATTGCTGTCACCATTACAGCTTCTGATCATCTGCCTAAATGGTATTCGGATCATCATCAGTGCATGGAGGTAAATATGATAAATACATATTATCAATATTTATGTACATGTTTTGCTACTATAATAATACAAACCCAGATGTAATACTGATAATTCAGTTGGTGTGGCTATGCACAACCAAAACAAAATCCAAAAAGATCCAAATCAATAAAAGCTAAAAAAAGAAGAAGCCAAAAGAGGCTCAATGATAAATTATGAGAATCCAAAACTCTTTCAGTACTTGTGTTAAGTATCTGTTGATCTAAAAAAATCAACTGTCAAAATAGTGCGCACTTTTTAGGACTATTAGTGGATGGAGAAGGAGCATATTCTTCCAAAATAATAATAATAATAAAAATTTAAGCTCTTATCAAAAAAGTATTTTTCAAAAATAGAAAAGAAAAGAATTAAGCTTTTCCAAATGTTTTATTTTTGGTAAATAAGCTTTTCCAAATGTTGAGGTTCTTTTTTCCTCAGATGTAATAACAAATAATTCAGTTATTGTGCTTTTTTTTTTGAATAATTAACTAGCCGTTGGTCTTAAAACTTCCGTACTACAACATATATTTACCGTTTTGCGACTGAATTACGCTCTTTTAGTTGGAGAGAGTTGGAGAGCGAGAGATCGATGAACTATTCGTTATCAATTACGCTCCTCTAGTTTGAAAATTCGATAGCAAAAAAGATAGAATGCCCTGGATTTTATAGGGACTTGAAGATCTACGGCCCAGTGAACTAGCCGTTGGTTTTTAAAGTTAAACTCACACCTACGTATATCGCATTCTGCGTCTCAATTACGCTTCTACAGTTCGATCGATCGTCGTTCTTTCTAGGGTTTGGTTTGGTTTGATGGAGTATTTCTGATTAGTCTCAAAGCATGAGTTGAAGAAACACAATCTCATTTGGTAAGACCCTAAATGGTTGAAGATAATTTTGTTTTCTGTGGATTTTTTCATCTGGAAATCTGGATGTTTTGTGGGTTTTCACTGCTGTTTCCTTTTCTTTCAAATTTTGAAATTTTTCTATATGATTTTGATTAGTTTAAAGGGGTTGGGATTAGAAAGTTTCTACTTTTATAACAGCTTTTTCTTCTTTTTTTCTTTCTTTCTATTTCAGAAAGTTTGTATATTTGTACTCTTATCTGCTTTGTATTAAACATGATGCTTTCTTAAAACTTTGTTTCTTAAACTTTTCAATCTGAGAAGATCTATTGCGCCAATTAATTAGCCATTATTGATTATGCTCTGACAGTTTGAAATTTAGAGAGCAAAAGAGATCGAAGACTTCGGATTTCATGGGGAATATTCTAATATGAGAAGATCTATGGCCTCAATACTAGCCGTTGGTTTTTAAAGTTAACCAACGGCTACATATATCATATTTTGCCTCTTAATTACGCTTCTACAACTCGAGAGTTAGAGAGAGAGAGAGAGAGATCGTCATTCCCTCTAGGTTTGGTTTCATGGAGTATTTCTGATTGGTCTCGAAGCATGAGTTGGAGAAACACAGTCTAATTTTGTAAGACTCTTATCCGTTGAAGATAACGTTTTTTGTGTGGATTTTTTTTTCATTTGGAAATGTGGTTGTTTGTGGGTCTTTCCACTGCTTCTATTTACTTTTCTTTCAAATTTAATTTTCTGTACGCTTTTGTTTAGTTTCAATGACTAGGGGATTGGGAAGTTTCGACTATGTGCTACTTCTTTTTCTTTCCTTTTTTTTGGGAAAGGATTATGATATTGTTTGTTTCAGATGTATTTTCTTTTCTCGGGAATTTTACTAAACACAATTTGAGAATTGTTTTTTTCCTTTTTTTTAATATATATTAGTAAAATTCTTTGCCTTTCAATGCATGTTGTCTGCGATAAAAATCCATCATTTCTATTGAATCGATAAACGAGGTCAATTACTCCAAAAAAAGAAGAAGATGAAATACAAGGTCATTTATTGTGACTGTTTCCTTCTTTATATCATTTTATAATTGTCTTCTTCTGTAGGCTATTTGAATAAGGTTTGTTGACTTGTATGTTTTGGAATATTGAATTTCAGAGCATTATTAAGAAGTATGCTACCAACAATAAATTTTAGTTCAAGGCCAAAATTATTTTTGATTTTTTCATTAAATATTGAATTACGTTCAATAGTTTAGTTGTTTGGTGGCACAATTAAATTAGGGTTATGATTTGGTTTTCTATGAAATGACAGTCCAAAATTTGTATTTATGCTCTTTACCATGCCTGTTTACCATGCTCTTTTTGTTTAATTAATTTGGCTTCTTTGCTGAAATTGGTATATGTACGATTATATTTAAATTTATTGTATGTGGCATAATCTGTAACCTTGCTATTTAATATGTATGCTTACTTCGATTGCAATATATATAGTTATATATCATATATATGTTTGCTTAATTGTGTGTTATTTCAGCTCTGTGTCAGGAAAAATCTGAGATGAGTATGATGCCACTGCCACAGCCACCACCACCATCATCATCCATCCATCCAGCATCAATGTCATAACCATCAACAACATCAGCATTTCAGCATCTCGAGTATCCATCATCATCATCATCATCATCATCATCATTCATCATCACCATCATCATTCATTCATTCAATATTCATTCATCACCATCATCGTCATCATTCATTCATCATCATCATCATCATGCATTCATTCATTCATCAATCATCATCATCATCATCATGCATTCATTATTCGACATCATCATTCATTCAGTTAGGAAATATTTTGCATGAAATCTGATATATGAGTTGTGTCTATTATTATTTTTCTTTTGGATGAAATCTGTTGAATATCTTAAAGAGACATAAATATTTTCAAAATCTTGCATCCATCAAAGCTACATGTAGATGGACTAAGGTAAGTTGGTTTGAGCATGATATGGTTGAGATAGGAACTACAAATGTTGTTGAGAGTAGTGAGACTGCATTTGAAGATGAAGATGAAAGTGATCAAGCAAAGGCAAGCTTGTTTTCCTATAACTTTATGTTTGATTAAACTCAACTAGCATGCACTACCTTGTAGCATTATTTGGAAAGCTATGAAAAGTACTACATGTTGTCATTCTTGGGTTTGAATACTTTATAACCGTAGTCTCTGTCTCTCTGACTTTCAAGCAACAAATGAATGGCCTAAAGTGAGACATTTGAGACTGCATTTGAAAATGAAGATGAAAGTGATGAAGCAAAGGCAAGCTTGTTTTCCTTTCTCTATCTTTATGTTTACTTAAACTTTTAGCTCATTTAGGTATCGGCTAACATGGACTACCTTGCAACATTATTGGGTAAGCTATAAAAAGTACCATAAGTTGTAACTCTTTGGGTTGAATTCTTTATAATCATAATCTCTGACTTTCAAGCAGCAAATGAATAGCCTAATGTGGTTGGTTTTACCATATAATAATCATTTGAATGGTATCTTGGCTCTGATGAGATGGGCCTTGGTAACATTGTTTAGGTATATGCTGGTTATAAAATTGTCTTACTTTAGCAGCAGTGTATTTCCCATTTATGCGTTTGGAATTGTGAGCATGTAATGTAGGTAAATGCTTTAGTTTCTTACCTGATTGAAACGAAAAATGAAAAAGGACCCTTTCTGCTAGAGTGCGATCTTCAGTTTTACATGGATGGGAATCAGGAATAAACATATGGACACCTGGTGTACATAAGATCATCTATGTTGGGCTTCCAAAGGAGAGCCCTAGGTTTGAGTAATGGCACGAACACTAGACAACTGCTTTATTTTATTCGTCTTCCTTCTTTTTATCATGTTATGTTTAAGCTTTGTGATTCCTCATATTGCAGAAAGATATCCACCATAAATTCAACGTCCTCTTGACAACATATGAGCATCTGATGAACCAACATGACAAATCAAAACGAAGTAGAATGCTTTGGCAACTTGCAAGTTAAATCAGAGATCTCTTTAACTGGAAGTCCACTACATGTTAGAGGCTTTCTTTTCTGTGTGCTTCTTTTATTGATTATTTACATTTTTGTTTATGGCATTAGTGTAACATTTGTAGTGTGGTTTTCCTTTTCGTTTCTCTCTTTTGAATAGAACTCAACTATAGGTTAGAAGCTGTCTTTTTAAGTGTGCTTCTCTTTATTTATTATTTATATTTTTGTATATGCATTAGTGTAACGGTTGTACTGTGGTTTTCCTTTTATGTGCATAGATTCTTATACATGTTAAGTTTTGTCATTACTTTGTGATTCCTCATATTGTAGAGAAATAAATATTCACCAGAAATCCAATGTCCTCCTGACAAGGTATGAGTATCTGATGAACAAGCATGACAGACCAAAACTAAATAGAATGCATTGGAAACTTGCTAGTTAAATCAAAACTCACTTTAACTGAATTCCACTACAGGTTAGAGGCTCTCTTTTCTGTGTGCTTCTTTTATTTATTATTTACATTTTTGTTTATGCATTAGTGTAGCGATTGTAGTATGGTTTTCCTTTTTGTTTTCTCCTTCAAATAGAACTCCACTTCAGGTTAGATGCTTTCTTTTAATTTTGTGCTTCTCTTATTCATCGTTTATATTTTTGTTTAAGCATTAGTGTAACGGTTTTAGTATGGTTTTCCTTATATGTGCATTGATTCTGAATTTGTGTAACTAATTTTTAGTTTCTCCTTTAAATAGAACAAAATTGAGGAGATGCACATGCACTTTTGAGCTTCTTTTTGTCGCAAGATATTTTTAACTCATCAGAAGAATTTTCTCAGCTGTTCAACATTTACTATTTGAGGGTAATGGCAATAACTTAATCAGATGAAGAAGTAACTGTTGAATTTCCTTTGCTTTCTAGACATTGATTATCTTTGCTTATTTCTCATCATTTTCTTATTGCTAATATTATTATTTTGTAATTGCATTTCTATCTAATAATCTTTGTATTTGTTCTTGTATCATCATGACAAAACTACTCTATGAGGAGGACAATCTCTTTGATCAATACTCGTCTTTACCAAATACTTCAACTATTTGTGCTATGGAGGCTAACAAAGCAACTATTGAATTTATTCGGCTTTCTAGGCATTGATTTTCTTTGCTTTTTTCTCAGCCTTTTGTTATTCGTTAGTATTATAATTTTGCAACTGCATAAATATCTAACAATCTTTGTATTTGTTCTTGGATCATCATGACAAGGCTTTAGTCTATGAGCAGGATAATCTCTTGATCATTACTCATCTGCACTAAATACTTCAACCAATTGTGATCTGGAGGCTAAAACACAATTCATTTCTTGCATTTATCAATTTTTATTATGTTTTGATACGTTAAAGCTGATTTATAGATTTATAAACAATATCTATCTCTGTGCATGTATGTAAAGTAGCTTTTTAATTTTCTATTTCTATGATTTATCTGTACAGTTCAGAAGTTCTTTCACAACAGCTATCAAATTATACATGATTAGTTTAATACAAGTGTTTGATCTCTTCCTTCTCCTGAAATACTTGAAAGTTGTAAAAAATTAAATTTATTAGTATGAGTTGGAAAAGCTCCAAGTCTGTAACTAACTATATCTCATGTCAATTTATGAAAATTTAGATCCATTTGGGAAGGTTCATGGAGGGGGTTCTTGTAGCTTCTACTTGTCCATTTCTAGTTGCAGAACGTGGATTCTCAAATTTAATACAATTTGGTGGTTTAATGCTTTCAGCAGGAAATGTTTTGAAGCATGGATGGTGAAAATTCAAATATGGTAGCAGATGCAAGTAAACTTTCTCAGTAATCTAATTGCTAAACATTATGTTTCTAGTTGTCTATATCCTTATCATGCTCTTTGTTTTTATTCTTTTCACTTGGAAGATTCTTACCATGCTCTTTTGTTTAATTAATTTGGCTACTTTGCTGATATTTGGTAGATGTAGATTATTTGAAATTTGATAGATGTAGATAATTTGAATTTATTGTATATGCATGTGGCATAATATGTAATATGTATGGTTTACTAACTTGCTCGTGTGTAGTATTTTCTAGTGGATGCCAGGGAATAAACAATGTATCGATGATGAGTATGCTTTAGATTTGCAACATTCTAGAGATACTAGTTAATCTACTGTATCTTCTTCTTACACCTTTCAAGTAACAACAGTCTATTGATCTTCTTTGCTTCTTTCTCATCCTTTCTGTATTGTCATTTGTCTTATAATTTTGCAATTGCATGGATATCTAATAATCTTTGTATTTGTTCTTGGATCATCATGATAAGGCTTTACTCTAGGAGGAGGATAATCTCTTTGATCATTACTCGTCTTCACCAAAGCCTTCAACCATTTGTGATATGGAGGCTAATGAACCACCTGTTGAATTTCTTTTGCTTTCTAGACATTGATTTTCTTTGTTTCTTTGCTTCTTTCTCATCCTTTTACTATTGTCATTAGTATTATAATTTTAATTGCATGGATATAATAAGCTTTAAATTTGTTATTGGATCATCAATGCAAGGCTTTACTCTACGAGGAGGATAATCTCTTGATAATGACTCATCTGCACAAAATACTTCAACCAATTGTGCTTTGGAAGCTGAAACACAAATTCTGTAATTCATTTCTTGCATTTTATTAGTTCTAATTTCCACTTTGGAAATTTTTTTGTATGTTGATACATTGAAGTCGTGGCTTTAAAATTTTCTGTTCTTAATTCATATTTACAGTACAGAAGTTCTTTCACAACAGCTAGCAAATTATACTTGATTAATTAGATATATGTATTGATTTTCTTCCTCCTCCTGAAATACTAGAAAGTTGTAAAAAAATTGAATAATTAGTATGGGGTGGTAAATCTTAAAGTTTGTAACTAACTATACCTCATGCCAATTCATGAAAAATTAGATTCGACTGGGAAGGTTCATGGAGTGGGGGTTCTTGTAGCTTCTAGTCCATTTCCAATTGCAGAACCTAGATTCTAAAATTCAATGCAATTTGGTTGTTCAATGCTGTAAGCTGGAAATGTTTTAGAGCATGGATTGGTTGAATTCAAATATGGTAGCTGATGCAAGTAAACTTTTTCAGTAATCTAACTGCTAGTCATTATGTTTTGTTAGTTGTCTATATTTTTTTTTTTCCCTATATCTTTATTTTTGTTTTTAATTCTTTTATTTTGAAAGATTCTTACCGTTCTCTTTTTGTTTAATTAGTTTGGCTATTTTACATAAATTTGATAGATGTATGTTGTTTAATTTTATTGTTATGTGCATGTGGCATAGCATGTATGGTTTAGTAACTTGCTTGTGTGTAGTATTTTCTAATGGGGGTGCCAGGAATAAAGTGTATCTGAGATGAGTATGATTAGAAGTTAAAAGGGGGTGTTATGTAGAGATACTGAAAATCTATTGTATCTTCTTCTTGTATGCTTTTCAAGTAACTGCAGTCAGTTTAAACAGATAAGTTGTATTTCCAGCTTACAATTCGATAGCATTTGTATCATCTGATACTTGTATTAATAAGGTATTATTTGTATTAAGAAGGTATTGTATTTTAATATTGCTTTTTAAATCATCACTCTTTTCAGCAAAACCATTATCATTCATTGTTTATCATCATCATTTCATTGTCATTTTCATTATCATTCATTCATTCATTCATTGTCTATCATCATCATCATCAGACATCCATTCATTATCATTCATTCATCATTATCATCATCATTCATCCATTCATTATCATCATTTATTCATTCATCATCATACATCCATAATCATCATTGCCATCTATTCATTCATTCATCATCATCATACTCCTCATTATTATCATCATTCACATCATTCATCCTCATCATCGTCCCTGTCATCACTTCATCATCCACTCTCATAAGAACTTGATTGACGAATATAGGAAAAGCACTTGGAAAGACTGAACAATGCCGAAGAAACTGATAAAATCTCCCGGTATCTCATCCATTAGAAGAATTCCAAGATACACCGAGTGCTCTCTCTCTCTCTCTCTCTAATGTAAATCTATTTATTTTTCGTGAATAAATTAATGATTAAAATTTAGAATTTCATTAACATTAGGAAAAGCACTCCAAAGAAAATAAAAAATAAAAAATCTATCTTCGTTTTGTTAAACTCTCTATGTGGCAAGAGCAATGAGGGGTCGACAAAATCTTTTTGATCTGCAATCTGTTTGTTTCGCAAAAATGAAAAATGGTCAATTTAGTCCTCCATTTCCAGCAACTATTTCGAGTCCTCTGTCTCTCTCATCTCCAGCAAATCTCCACTGGAGTGTTACCCATGGCCATCGTTATGAAGCTTTTCGTCCCGTCCCGTCCCGGTGGTAGCAGATTTCGTGGCCTCTGAAATACCCCTTCCTTTTGGAGCGTTGAGAACCTCTTTACGTTGACCATCTTCGCCATAGCCTGTAGCTTCAAAGAATAGACCAAACAAACACACCGAAGAGGGTTTTACAAACTCTATTTGAAAGACAAAGTTTAACTTAGGAAGAAGGAAGAAGAAAACCAAAAAGAGCCATACCTCAAGATCGAATCTTTTGGGATTTACAGCCATACCTTAAAGGTTCTCTTCTCTCTTTATCTCTCTCTCTCTCCCTCTGTTTGTTTAGAGGTTTCGCAGAACTCCTTGGCAATCTCTCTCCTTTTTTTTTGGTCGTTGATGCTTCTGATTGTGAGTTGGGTAATTGAATTTCTATCTGACCAATGTTGGGTGATTATATTTCAGTGTATTTGGGTAATTGGAATTCTGAGCGGTGGTGTGGGTTTGCGCTGATGTTATATTGATTTCTGTGAATTTATGGTTAAATTTATAACCTATTTGGCCAAAAGAAACCATAAACTTCAGACGAGCTGCTTCCCAAAATCAAGGTACAACAATATAAGGCTGTTGGTTGATTACTTTTTAATATACCCACAAATACCATTTATCAATAACTGAAAATTGTTTCTTCGTTCTCAGTTATAATCCTCTATTTGCCAAATTTCTCTACGTCCACGGAAAAAACAAACATAGCTAAATGTAGATTATATTGAGTTTTAATTATACTGGTTTTCCCTGCAGGATGTTTTTCAAATAGGGTCCAACTGATAGAAATATGCTTTCGGGGGTGAAGTTCATATCCTGTGATGAAATTGATAAAGTAAAGCCTATGTCTTTCTTCCTCTTTATTTTATTTTATTATTATTTATTAAACTTTTTATGTTCGACTGATGCTTTACCTCCTCAAGGAGCATGCATATGTATTTTTTCCCCCTTTAAAACTGTTACTGATGTGAATTCGAGTGAATTGTCACATGATGAGAAGTCAGATGATATCAAGAAAAAGAGCAAGAAATCAGCCCGGACGGAGAAGCATAGATCGAAAAATAAGAGTTCTTGGCATAGCATTTCAGACGAAGACCTTGGGAGAATAAAGAAAGGCTCTAGAAAGAAGAAGTGGTATTCGTCTGAGGAGTATTCGTTGTCATCATATTCCTCTGAAAGTGAAGATGACAATAGTTCATACGATGGTGAAAAGAGGCATCATATTAGGAAAAACAGCAAGTATGAGGCTGCTGATATGCCAAAGAAGAGATCTAGAAGTGGTAAAGAAAAGTATGGAGGGAAGAAGAGTAAGGTAAGAGGGAGTCTAGAAGACATATCAGATAGTAACTTGTCTGGTAGGTTTCCTAATGCATTTTTTACCTTCTTTTTATTTTATTTTATTTTTTATTCCCTTTTTGTAATCTGATGTTGGTTTAAATTATTTTCTCGTGTTTTATATAGATGGTGGTGCGGAAACTAATTCCTTAAAAGACAAGGAAATAGTGAGGAAGGAAATTGGATTAGGGTGGATGCTTAGACCAGCAAAGACAGATGGTAAACCTACAATGCCTGTTGAGGATGAACCAGAAAAAGCGCCAACTAATGAGGTTTGTCCTTAGCTAAAGTTCATGCGGAACCTAAGGTGCTCTGTGGTATAGATTTATAACTCTTAGATTGGATTGATTTCATAACTCTTATATTTGAACTGGATTTTGCTGTTCCTGGATTGACTAAAGATTGATTGCATTGTTTTTTTTACATTGTTTATAATATCAGAGAAGCAATCGGGAGTACCTGAAGGATGTATCCATTTAGCGTCCTAAAATGAGGGAGCCTAGAGTTCAAGGTTCTTTATCTTGGGGAAAGAAAAAGGGTCTGAACACAAGATTTGCTAAGGATGCTGCTAGTCTTGTTTTTTAAAGCAGTATCCAGCTTTAATAAATTTGTAAATTATGGAAGCCTCATTTGTGAAGTTCTCCATAAAGAGACTTCTGTTGGTGGTCCTATTGAAGATGTAAAACTAAACTTGGTTTCATCAGAGAGAGGCAGATCTAATGAAACTAGTGCAGCAGTCAAGGATGTGTCAAGTGTTAACCAATTGGCAGATAAGGCTTTTCAGCTTCGTTTGAAAGGAAAGCATAAAGAAGCTGATAAACTTCTGGTAAGAGATCGACTTGCATATTTATAATTGGTATATGCTAATTGTGGACAGCTTGTTAATTGAAGACTGGGAAGAGTAACTTGATGTGAAGGGGAAATTTGTAAACAACCAAGTTTCTTTAGCGACTTAATTGCCATTGATTCCTTTTCTTGCAATCTAAAGCCTGTTTTCATCATTCTCTGATCTGATGTTTAAGAATAACTTCAGGGTTTAAGCTTTATCAAATATGGGTTAGAATTTTCATGATCACTTAGGAACTTTGCTGATCCATGCCCTTTTGAAGTATTATCACTCTTTGACAACTTGGCTTTTTTATGGAATGCTTCATAGGTAGCATTTCTTTACAGCTATAGTGGGGTGTGAAGAAGCGCATGTATTTTGAAGGGACTCACTAGATTTGGTAATTCAGTTACAAGCCTGATTATATTACTTTATTTTTTTGTTTGATTGGATTTTATTTATTTATTTAATCAACAAGAAGTGGTGAACATGAAGGCCAATCAAGGTGGTGAAAATCATATAATTAAACAAAAAACGGATGAAAGCTCAAGCTGGTAAACTTGCTTCATTTGATATTGACATTTTATTTATTTATTTTTTCTTTTCCTCTTCTTGTCAAATGTTTCATAAATTATCACTTAAAGTTTTCATGGAAATTAAAATTTGTACAGCAAACATGGGACAGCTTTAATTGTGTTTAGGTTTAAGGTATTTATTTATTTGCCTAGTTGTTTGATCCCTTGTATACTTTGCAGTGTCAGAATCTTTTTTCCCCACAAAGTAGTCATTATGGCATTATTCAGGCTAATTCAGTATCCTTTTTTAAACAGATATGTTATGCAGGACAAGTCCCTTCGACAGAAGAAGAATGGGGATGATGCTGATATGCATCTAGCGCAAAAGATAATGCAGAACGAACGATACAATACATACAGTCAGGCAGATGATGAATATGTCTATGATGATGGTCCAACCAGAGTCTTGGAAGAAGCAAGGAGGTGATGAAAATAGGGTTGCCAAAAAGAATACTCTTGGGAATCGTCTCTTAACAGAGCAGGAGCGTTCTCTTTTGCTTTGAGAACCCCAAAAGGCCTGCACATCTGGTTGTGGCAATAGCCAAATTTTTGTATTTGATGCTGCCACAGTGGGAGCCTGTAGTGCCTGTTCATCGTTGCATTTTACTGATGCAGGTGAGCTTTATCTTATTTTTCCTTATCTTGTTATCGTCTTTAAGACGTGATTTTTTTGTGTTATGGATGGGAGAAATATGTAATAGTATTTCCAATTTCTGAGTTACTCATATGAATTGTCATTCCATTTGCCTTAGAGATTTATGTTTACTGTGATGAGATTGTCAATTGTCATTATCCAGTATCCCACCTGCCTTAAAAAAGAAAAAAAAAGAAAAAAAATATCAAAATTTAAAATAAGTAAAAAAGAATATTGGATTCATGACTAAAAACAAGTAGTGCCACTTTCTAAATGGAGATACTCGTCACAGTAGAAAAGAAAATGGAAATGCATGGATGGTTTATATCATAATTTGCACTAGTTATTTTGTAGATTGTCTGGAAGAGTTTGTATAAATGCTTGGAATTGAATTGATGGGAATATGAAGAAAATCATTACTTTTCTAAAGGATGTAGATTTGCTTTTTCTTTTCCAATATTTTGATTGATTTTCTGTTAAGTCAATTACAGCATGTACCATCACTAGAACTGTTGATGATGATGAGGTGGTGGGGGAAGAAATTCACAACTTCTAGAAATGCCTTGTTATGCTGCTTGCAGAGCAAGAGAAGGATGTGATCTTTCTTGAAACAGTGATAGATTTTTCTGCTTGTTTGTTTTGAGCTGTTCTAAATTTTTATGCCTATAATATGCTTCACCTTTTCTGCTTGCTTGTTTTTTTTTTTTTAAGCTATTTTTCTAAAATCCTTATAGTGTTGCTGTTATCGAATGAAAGTTGTATAATTAGATCTCTATTATACATATTTTATATGTTTTTTCCGTCTGGAAGTTATGTTTTGTACTGTAATGAAATGATATACATGTTATCAATTTCTTTTTACAGCCCAAATTGTTTTGCATATTGTATTTCCAGAAGTTTTTGTAAAGGGAAGATCTCTCTCTCTCATGTGGTGAAATGAAAAGATTATTATACCCTTAATTTTGTGTTAAAAAAAAATCTGAAACAAGACTTTCAAATACTAAAAGAGCCAGAAGTAAATTCAATTCCTTTTTGTTTCGGAATCGCTGGAGGTATAAAAAGAATCAGAAAAAGAAAATCCATTCCAGTCTCAGATCCTCCAATTCTTCAACCTAAGAAAGTTGAAATTCTTAAAAGCATGTTCATGAGGGAAGAGCAAACCCAGCTTCATTATAAACTAATATTTTTATATTACTCCTTTTTTTTTTTGATAATTAATATTTTTATATTACTCGCAATGCATTCAGAGAGGGAACAATATAGAAACTATGGATTATGGTCTGGTGTTCAATATAAAAGTGTAGAAATTATTAGTTTAATTTATTATACCTACCCAACTTAGCTCTTTATAGCAGTTTTTATCAACAAAAAAAAAAAAACTCTTTTATAGTAGTATTTGACAACTGGCCCCGAATTGAAACGACACCCTTTTAATTTATTGTGCTGTTAGAGGCTCACAAAGTTATTATTTACTGCCATGGCCCACACTAATTATTATTAGTTTTTGGCAAAATACAATACTTATACATAATTCATCTATATTGCAATCATGTCATTTTAAAATGCATATTGTCATTGTCAATAATGATAATTATTAATTATAATTTACATTTTAAAATAGTTCATATATTTATACTATAAAAATTTATACTTATAAATAGTAAAACTCATATGAGATATTTATAGTTTTAAGTTGAAAATAAATAAATTTAAGTATTTAAATTTTTAGATAATATTTCATTTATCAAGTTATATATAATTTGTATAAATGATATGTAATCCAATATTCTTAATAATTGAACATATTTATCATCAAATCTTTGTATTCTCATTTAAATCGGATTGTATCTTTAAATTAATAATTCTCTAAACTGAATATATTGGATTTATGTGATGCAATTAAAGGTAATCCTCCCATACAACCATTCCAAAAATTTCCTTTCCTTTCCTTTATTTTATTTTACTATGAAATGAAGCCCTTAATTGACAATATACTAAAAGAGAGTTGCTTTTCTTTTTGTGATTTAGAGACAAAATATTGAATCAATTTATTATTTATAGTATATGACCAAATAAGCTTCGGATTTTTTGTTGTCAATATGTTTTTGTAGCGACAAAACAGGCCCTGAATGCTACATACATACATGGAAAAAAATAAAAAATATCCACATTATCCCAAGGGATGTTTTGCTACTAAAGTAATACAAACCCAGATGTAGTAATTCAGTTGGCGTGGTTATGCAGAACCACAACAAATCCAAATCCTTTACCAAAAAAAAAGAATCCAAATCAATAAAGGCTCAAAGAAAAAGCCAAAAGAGGCTCAATAATAAATTATGAGAATCCAAAACTCTTTCAATGCATGCGTTAGGTGTCCCTAACAAATTATAGAAAATAAACTTTTCAATTCTAGAAGGTAAATCATTATGTGTGCCCAATTTATTTATTTATTTTATTTCTAATTGATTTGGGTGGATTTTCTTTACCATTTTTGGGTATCTAACACCTCAAATTTTCACACTGCTCTTCATAATTGCATGGTATAGCTATAGGTGTAATAAATAAATTAAAAATGCATTAGTTTATTAAGCATTTCTAATAGATTTTTTAAAAGTATTAATTTTTTTATTTTAAAAATAATATTTATTTTGACAATTTTAATAAACGGTATAAATAAAAAATTAAAATATTTAATTTTTTAAAAGTTAAAAAATTAAATTTATTTTTTATATTAAAATTTTAATGCACATATTTATTGAAACTATAATAGTTTTATTTAATTGTATATTTTTAATAAAATATTTTAATTTATTAAATTTAATATTTAAAAATAAAAATAAAAAATGTAGTTAGAGTTTAACAAAAATTTCAATTTTTATTATATTAAACTTTTAAAAATGTTTTTTATTTTAAAATTATGTTTTTTAAAATAAAAAGTATCATCTATTTTAACTTTTTTTTTTGGCTATTTCGTAACTAAAATTTGAAACGCAGAAGAACGACGTCGTGTTTTACCAACCCCGAGACGGTCCTTTTCACAGCATTTAAAAAGGAGTATTGAAAATCAGTTCAGTGAAGCTGGAGAGCTGGAAAAGAAGAAGAAAATGGTGAAAGGAGTTTTCAGTCTGCTAAACGACGACGTTGTGCAGAACATTCTCGGTAGACTACCGGCTCTGTCTTTCGCTTCAGCGGCCTGCGTCAGCAAGTCCTGGAACCATCTCTGCAATCGCATTCTCTCCCGTCCTAAACTCGCCTCTGCTCTCTCTCTCAACCCTTCTCTTCAAGTAAGATTACAATAACCCCTTTGCTTGGTTTCCGAGAAAAAAAGAAATATAGATTAAAGAACTGAATGCATTTGGGTTTTATTTATTTTTTTATTTTTGGTGGGTTTTTGGTGGTGGGTATATATCAGGGTGCGGTAAAAGAGGTTCTTGATAAGGTCCTTTCGAAGCCGATTCGTCCACATTTTGCCATTGCCTGCATTGGTGTACAGTTTAACCTGGAAGTGATTCACCGTCTTGTAAGCAATTTTCTCTGATTATTGAAGTTGTTCAGTGTTTTTAAATTCCTGGGTCTTCGGTTTTTGCTTTGGTTTATGTCGGTTAATATTGTCTATGGCGAAGATCAAAGAGAAACTAGGATCTAAGACTCCGGTTATTACCAATGCTGCCAGTGGAATCATTGGAATTGATGCTTTTACTGATGAAATCAGAGAGGTTAGTTTTGAGTTCTTTTGTTCGATTCAATGCAATTCATTCACTTGGATATTTCTCATTGTTTTGTGATCTGGTAATATATATACATGTATATGTATATATATATATTTCGTGTAGGTGAAGTGGGAAGTAGTTTATGAAGATGATGATAGTGAATTTCATAGTCATGAGTATAATTTCGTTGATAATCTAAACCGAGGGATTGTATTGGTTGTTGGATTCGTTCCTGGACTAAAAACTGAAACCATTCCTTTGCTAAGGTCAAAGCAGGTAAGCTTCTTGCTTTCTGTGAGATTCTCATGGACTTCGCCATGATATATCTGATCCACGCATAATATCATGAAAAATGGATACATATTTTTGAACTTGCAATAATTTAACTTTTATGTCTTTGGTTAAACTAAAGTTTTGATTTTGACTTTATTTATTATTATTATTATTTTTTTTAACCAATATCAGGAAGCTGAAGAGGCCATGGTAGACAAGTTTTTGATGGATATTTGGAATTATACAGCGTCTGTTTCCGGTTGTAAGTCGCCAGCTAGTATTATGATGTTTGGAGTAAGTCAATTTTTTCTCAGCAGGTTAATTTCCTCTGATTTCAGGATAAGTTCTAGTTTTGAATGGTTGATTTTGTAGGATCAATATGTGGACATGAAACCTATTATGGCCAAGATAGGTGAGTACCTTTTTGTTTCTTGAATAATCCCTTGGATGCTTTTCCTGTTGCGTAGAGTAATTTGTTGAAGAATACGTGTAGTAGAAAAAAAGATTTACTTGGTTATGATTTTGAATTTACCAATTAAAAAATTCAATTGGTAAACAATTTAATAACCCCTGATAAATTCTCTGTATGTCATTTTTCAAACAGCTTGTGTTGTGATTATTTATGAGTTGCCTCAAATATCTTGCAGATTATGCCTTGGCTGCAGAGACCGTGATTGTTGGTGATGCCAGTGGCTGTTTTTTGTGCTCAAGTGGGGATAATTCCATAAATTATAGCAGAGATTTATACTTCTTTGATGCTGTTGCTCTCGTATTTGCAAGGGACAGAGAAAATTCTCATGGTACTTTGTATGTTCATTAATTTAGATGTCACAATATTCTTTTTCTTGAACTATGCAGTATTTTATCTCTAAATTAAAGTAAATTCTCTATTCTGAAATTGCTTATTTTTGTTTTTTAATTTTGGGAATAAACAAATTCCTTAGAATATCGTCAATTTGTGGTTATATATATATATATATATATATATATATATATATATATATTATCATTCTTAATTAATTGGTTTTTATGAGCAGGCATTGGTGAAACTCAATTTCATGCTACATTGTCATCTGGTATAATACCCTTTGGTCCAAAACTCAAGGCACTTTCAGTAGGAGCAAAAGATACAGAATGTTCGTGGCTCTCTGTCTTAGTGGAAGAACATGATTTGATTATTGATGGCCAGAGACTTATAGATGAGATCAACAAAGAGGTCTGTTAATATAGATCTTCTGAACTTTTATATGAAAATTTTGTTGGTGAAAAGTCTCTCTTTTGGTTATTTTTATTGTAACATTGTTAAACATATATAGGTGAAAATATCAGCTTATTTTCTAGTATGAAGTATAACATCTCTTTGATTCTGTGACTAAATCAACTCCAAGTGAGATATCAGCAATAGTGAGATAATACCTATCAATTGATTTTTGCACCATTGGTACACTTTCTAGCTATTTTGGTTGGTTTTAACAGCTTCCTTGCATGTCTTTATTGGGTGGAAAATAATCTCTGTTGCAGTTGAATTATCCTGATTTGTACATTGGGGTCACACAACATAGAGAATGCTCCATTGGGTCAGAGAACTCAAGTCAGGCAACATCCTTAACTTTTTATGAGGTTTTAGGGTATGTCTCTTTTTATCTGTATTATAAAACTACTAAAATCTTCAACAAACAAACATACTTTTTTCCTCTTATCCTGGTTTGATGTTATAAAATAGAAAAGGAAGCCAATGTCAGGCATATATTATGTATATGTATATCCACTAATGCAAGAGCTCTTTATGTTTTGAAAACAGAGGTGACAATGGCTACATTATAGTTGATGGCGTTGGCATCAAACCTGGTGATTTCTTCCTGTTCTACCATTCAGATTATGAGAATGCATCAGCTTCATGCGCAGTCGCCTTGGATAATCTTGGAACATTAAGAGCAGATTCAAATACCATAAATACTCACCGTCGGAATAAGGGCGAGGCTGGTCATGACAATTTCAAAAGAGAAGTATTTGGGGGCTTTATCTTCTCTTGCTATTTCCGCGGTGAGTCATTCTTCAGGCACCCTAATGTTGATAGTGCACCGTTCTTTCTCAACTTTCCAGGAGTTCCCCTAGCTGGAGCATTTTGTTCCGGAGAGATTGGACGTGAATCTATGGAAAAAGAAGAAGGAACCCCTCCTTGCTGTCTTCATTTCTATGGAACTGTCTATCTAGTAATGTCATATGTTCTTCCTGCATCTCCACCGCTTAGATAAATATGTACTTGTTCATGTTTTCCCCATAATAGTGAAAACTAGTTGGAGAAATGAGAATATCATTAGGAGAAAGTTTTGGTATATGCAGGATTTTTTTTTTTTGGATTCAATGGTTGAGGATTGGGGCGCAAGCAAAATAAAAAAATATTTTTTTAAAGAAATATTTAATTTTGTAATTTAAAAATCAAATTTGATTTCTGATTTTCAAACTTCCTCGTTATTCTATATCCTTTTTTTTTAAAAAAAAAATTCAACAATAAATTTTGTGTGTTATAGCAAGAAAACAGGCCATAAATAATACCCCAGACATAGTAATTCAAGAGTGTGGTTACGCACAAGATGAATATATCGGTATCGACAAAAATATCGAATATTTAAAATACGGAAATATCAATATTGATAAAAATATAAAAAAAAATGAAGGAAATTTTTGATGAAACTTCAGGATATGTTTATTTATTCGATGCTTTATCAATTTAATTATAAAAATTGAAAAAATATTGAGTGGGAATCATATTTATCATAATTAATATATTTATAATACTCGTTGATAGAAACAAAAATGTTATTAATTAAATAATAAATTATTCATTAATCAAAATAATCGTACAAGTACATGATTATTTAAATATAAATTAATACCACATAGAATTTTTTGGTGGTTGAAAATTTTCACTTTCTTCTTTATCTTCATTTTTAGTTGTGTATTGAGAGAAATATTGATCAAAAAGCGCGTCTCTTTTATAATTTTGCATGTAATTGTTAACATGCCAACCATATGGATCTAATATCTCATGTGATTGTCTTTGCTGATAGTCATGATATGGATATGACGTTGATTGACTTTGTTCATAAAAACTAGTCCCTGATGGTTGAGTTTAAGAATGTATCCATGAGTTATTACTTGATGATATTCCATAACCATCCATGAAATAAGGGTTATAGTCACATTCAATCCTCATTAATCCAAAATTTGTAGAAAAAAATTCATCTTCTTATTGTGATATTCTCATTGTATCCATTTCTCTCTGTATATAATATTTTTCTATAGCATCAATTCCTGGCCCACCTTCTTTACTTTCATGATTCTTATATTGAGTTGCATGAGTGTAATATTCTTCACTAGTGAATGAACTCAATTTCTGTTGAATTGGTGACTCTCTTTCGTAACCACTTCTAACTTCACCAGTGCATCTATTAATATCGCCACTTGAGCCAGAGTCGCTATCAATAGTTGAAAATTCTAAACCTGTACTTTTGGAAGAGGCCGAAGCACTAGTAGTTCTAATTGGCTATCTCATAAGGTTTTCAAAAGAATCAGCACTACTATAGCCTACTTCTTCAGCAATTACTTTTTGAATATTTATACATTCTTCTTCAGCTTGTTGAGCAATTTTTGGGTCAAGGTTCCCTTTATTATCATCTAAATGCTCTCGTTTAATTTTTTTAACTTGTTGAAAATTTAAGCCACAATAATCTTCTTCTTTTTTAATTATAATTATTTTTTATTTTAAAATTGTAATAATTGTTTTACATTTTTTTAATTGTTTTAATTTTGTTTTTAAATTCCAATTCGCCTAATTATATTTTAGCTTAATATATATCATTAATAAATAATTATAATTTAAAAAATACTCAAATATTTATAAAATTATATCATATTTTAAAATTTTAATAATATAAATTTTCCTGGAAATTATGGATTATGAAAATTTTGACCAGTTTGTGAAGCAATTATCATGAAAATTTTAACTGAAATATCGCATAAATATTAGAAAAATATCAAAAATTTCGACGGAAATTATTGAAATTTTACTTTCTTTTTTTTGGAAGGAATTTATTTCGGATTGTATCAAATTTTATTCATTCAAACTCAACCCGTTAAGTTTTCGTGTTTAACCGTGTTTGTGTCGTATCGTTTCATGTTCGTGTCGTGTTTTATTCGTGTTTACTAGGCATGTATATGATTGTTTTATTTTTTTATTTAAATTAATATACTAAAATTCAACATAAATAATAACTGTAAATTTAAAATACGTAAAATATTACGAATTAAAGCTATATTAAATATTTATCGTGAATAAAAAATAAAATATGCATTTTAATTATAAATTTAAAAATATTCAAGATATTATAAAACAAACTAAAATTAATTTAAAAATATTCAAAATATTATAAACCAAACTGAAATTGTACATTTAGTATAAGTAATAAACAAGTTAAAATCTAAAATAAAATATTAATATATAAATAGATATAAAAATTATCATTTTCTAATGAAATAAAATATGAATTTTATAATTTTCTAAAATAAAAAAAAAGTAATGTAAAAAGTTAACTATAAAGAAATAATTAAATTAATATTTTTTTTATCGTGTCTTATTGTGGCACATCATGTTGACGTGTTCTAATCCGTTTCAACCTGTTTTTTTATCGTGTCTTATCGTGTGACACTGATATCAACCCGATCAGATATCGCACATTCCAACCCACAAATTATCGTGTCATATTGTATCGTGTTATCATGTGGTGTATCATTTTGCTAGACCTACATAAAACACAGGAATATTCTCAATTGAAACAAATATATTTCATGTAAGAAACAGTAAGGCATGGTCTATGTTCACAAGGAAGAATTCTTAGACTCTCACTTCCTTCAAGTTTGAATTGGAAATGGACTCCTCTGAATGAGTTATTAGTCGATACCCAATAGAAATAAATAAAAAAAACAATGCATAAAACCGTATTATCATATTATTTTTATCATTTTAAATTATTATTCAATACCTAAATTTAATATTTTATAATCATTCACGGAATTAAAATTTTACTTAATTTTTATCAAATATTTATTTATCAATAGTCTGTGTGTTAGTCATACAATAAATGCATATTAAGTTTTTCTTCAATCGAAGAATGCAAGTGTGAAACCTCATGGCCATGGATATTCATCTCACTGTCTCATTCGAAACTATTCAAAAGACCTAGACCAGCCGACGACTAGACTTTTTATTAAATATTTATTTATAAATAGTCTGTGTGTTAGTCATACAATAAATGCATATTAAGTTTTTCTTCAACCGAAGAATGCAAGTGTGAAACCTCATAGCCATGGATATTCATCTCACTGTCTCATTCGAAACTATTCAAAAGACCTGGACCAGCCGACGACTAGACTTGGTCACTGTCACTGCTTCAAAACACCTTGGTCAAGACTCAATACTCATATTAATTGATCATTTGCTAACCACTTTTTTATTTTTAATTCATCAAAAAACAACCATTTATTTTTTATTTATACTATAATAATTCAAGTTGGGCTTGCAGTTCTATCTGGTTACATAGTCATTTGGGGATGTGATTTCCAAATTCTGCTGCTATACTTCAAAGTCCAAATGCAGCCCTTTTGATTCTTCTAGATTTTTCAATTTCCCCCTAATTTTGTTTCCTAATTATTCTTGTTTTCGGCAGCTTAGATGAGAAAAAAAATCCTTTTTAAATTTATTTATTTATTTATTTTGTCTCTTTGTGCTTTAAATTCTTTTACTTTTGCAAATTGTTATATGTGATAGTGATACTGCATATCCGTTTAATTAATACTGAAATCTTTTATTTCAATTAGCTGACTCACTATTTTTTTTAAATTATATCAGTCGTATTAGTTTGGCCGTGTTTGGAGGCTGTTTAATTTATTTTTTAAAAAGTTAATTATACTTTTTTACTTTTTTGTGAATTTCTTGGATTTTCGAAAGTGATATTAGAAATTAAAAATACTTTTAAATTCAATATTTTGATGGGAAAAAAAAGGAGGACACGTGGGCATGTGTGGAAAGAACATTATAAATGAAGCTGTGGCCTGTGGGCGTGCTAGAAGGAAAACAGCAAAACGGGAATTGTTTATGTGGCAGATGGAAAAACAACAACAGGCATTGCCGACGGCGTCGTTTAATGGCGACAATAAGCGGCAAACGGCGTCGTTTGGTATGATCAACGATGACCTCCTCCTCAACATTCTGTCCAGGTTACCGGCGGTGTCGTTTGCTTCGGCGGCGTGCGTGAACAAGTACTGGAACCGAATCTGCAATCGGGTCCTCTCTCGTCCTAAGCTCGCCACCGCTCTCTCTTTCAATCCTTCTCCGGAGGTATTCGATTTATTTATTTATTTATTCTTTCTGTTTGTTTCCCGGGAAAAGAAAAGAGAAAGTATGAGCTTTTATTCAGACTGTTTGTGCATGTAAATTTGAAATGTTTGTTTGTTTGTTTTTTTTTTTTTTTTTTTTTTTTTTTTTTTTTTTTTTTTTGGGGTGTGAATGATAATAGGTTGCCATGGAAGAGGTTGTTGATAAAGTTCTCGCGGAACCAATACGACCCCATTTTGCTATTGCAAATGTTAGCAGTGGATTTCGCTTGGCTGAGGTTTTGAGGCTTGTACGTAATCTTTGCCTCTTTAGCTTCTTTTTGTGTTTCATTTCTTTTTTTATCTATATTTTTTTTTGTTATGTTTGAAAATGCAGATGGCAGAGAAATTGGGATCCGAAACTCCAATTATTGTAACAACTGCTAGTGGAATAATAGGAAGAGATGCTTGTACTGGTGAATTTAAAGAGGTCCGCTTGTGTTTTTTCCTTATTTGTTCGACAATTTGTGGCAAAGAAAAGCCTAATAATTATTTTACTTCATTTATTTTTTTCCTTACTAAAATTTAATATAGGTTAAGTTGATGTTATCCCACTGCTATGATCTAAATTGGGATAATGAAGACGATGAGCGTACAGAACTTGCAAATGGAATCGTTTTGACTGTTGGCTTTGTACCTGGACTCAAAGTTGATGCTATCCCACTGTTACGACCCACAAAGGTGATGGATTTACAACATAGCCTCACTGCTGCTTTTCTTTATAGGATTGGAGTAGCATAGGAATTTTTGAATGAATAGTAGCTAAATGAGCTCGTTTTGTGGTTTGAAACTGTCAAAAAAGACTGATGCAGAAAAGAATTTCGCTGATGCAGGAACTTCAAGATGCAAGGATTGAGAAGTTTGCGATGGACATAAGAGATTTCACTTCCTCTGCTTCAGGTTCTACAACCCCAGTAGGGATTATATTGTTTGGAGTAAGCTGCTATCTCATTTATCATTTTCTCAGTTTTTTCGTTCTTGCCAATTGTATCATTGATTGTATTGCTAAAACATTGCATGATATATAATACAGGAAGGGAGTTCTAACATGAAGCCTATTCTTAATGTGTTGGGTGAGTTTGCTTTGTATGAAACTGTGATTTGTTTACTAAACGCATTATTTTAATGTCAAATAAGGAAAAAAAAAAAAAAAAAAAAAAAGGGAGTAAGGAGAAAAGGGAATAGAGGTTCATTTTTTTTTTATTTTTTTTTTTTTATGGCTGAGAAGAGGGTAGTTATGAAACTTGGAAGGATTTGGATTTTTTGAACTCTTGAAGTATGAAGAGGATGAGCTCCTACTTTTATTATTACGCATGGTATTTGATTAAATCTCATTTTTATTGCAGATTATGCTATGCCCGTGGAAACAGTCATTGTGGGTAGTGAGAGGTCTCGTTTTTTGTTTAGGAGAGCAAATGGGTATAAAGATGTTCGTGGGAATAAAAGTTATTTCACATGTGCTATTGCTCTTGTATTTGCAAATGATAAAGACAAGTCCTGCGGTAGGTACTCCGTTTGCTGATTTATTTGGTTCTTAATTCTAATTTTCATTTAATTATATGTTGTATATGGTAGATATCCACCACTACCTTTTACCTTTTGGTTTCATTGATAAATTTTACTTTTGAATTTCTAAAACCGTGTTGTTTATAGAATTTGAAATTTAATACATAATTTCCATCCTATTAAAGATTTCTATACCCCAGATGCATAGTAGTAACTGCTTCCAGAAAATAAAACTTTTTCCACCCTTTTTGTGTAGTCATAATCCTATAATCAAAATGCAATTTAATACATAAGAATTCTGTAACTATCTATGTCTACTTCGTAATCAACTTATATGGTCCAACTATGCTTCTAAAAATTTGATTTCCTTTGTATTTGTTTCCTCTATACAACCTTGCTCTGTACTTTGGTGAAAGTTTGGTATATTCTATGGTTTGTTTTGGTAAAGTGTTATGTCATGCTGTTCGTTTGTCAGCAATGCTTGATTCTCATTTAAATTAGCATCACTATAAACCTTTTGACTGAAATTTCATACTCGAAAATGTCACTTTGCCTTTCTTCTATGTATTTGCTTTCTTCATGCTTGATAGTTACTTATATATTTTGGTTTGGTGTAACTCAATAGGCATGGGTAATATTCAATTTGATGTCGCATTGTCAAATGGGATATCAACAATAGGTCCCAAATACAAGGCAGCCTCTGTTAAAGTGAACAGCTGTGATCATACTACATGGCTTACAGCTAGAGCAGAAGGAAACTTAGCAACTCTTGATGGTCAAGGAATTTTAGATGATATCAATCATAAGGTATGCTAGTATGATAAAAGAGTCAATTTTTTGGTTTATGCTTTATGATGTCTGTCTTAAAGATTTTTTTTTTCTGAAATTTACAAATCCTTAAATATACAGTTGGAAAATCGTAGTGATGCTCCTGATCTATATATTGGTGTCACAACCCGAAGAAATTTCTCTATTGGGCCAAAGAAGCCAAAGTTGATGACCTCATTGGATTTACATGGAGTTGTAGGGTAATACATAGAACCTTTTTTTTTCCCCCATCATGATATAGCTTCCTATTTTCTTAATGATGTTGTTATATGCTTCAAATATAATATATATGGGGCAAATCTGTTTGAAACTATAGTAAATTATTATGTTTGATTGACATCTTTCTGAGGAAACAAACCCAAATATGTATGAATAACTCTAGAATAGTTGATAAAGGGTGGATCTCATATGAAAATAATCCATTTTGAATGTCAATTATATTAGTTTATTTATTTATTTAACTTTTCTACAGAGGAGATGAGGAGTATCTTTATGTTGATGGTGTTGGCATCAAAACTGGTGATTACTTCCAATTCTACCATTCAGATCCTGCTACTGCATTAGCCTCATGTAATGAGGTCACCATGAAGCTCAAAAACTTTAAGTCGGATAAAAGTTTGAAAAATGTCTCTCACATGAGTGATTTTGATGTTAATAGTGTTAGAAAGGAAGTTTTTGGAGGTTTGGTTTTCGGTTGTTATGGCCGCGGTGAATCATTCTTCAAATGCCCCAATGTCGACAGCTCCCCATTTCTAGAGAACTTCCCTGAGGTACCAGTGGCTGGAGTATTTTGCGGTGGAGAGATTGGACGGAGCATTTCAAGCATGACAGGGAAGTGTCATCAAGATAGTGATGCCTGCTGCTGTCTGCATGTCTATAGCACTGTTTATTTAGTGATGTCTTATACACCAACAGAGTTCGAGTATTAGGTGTTGCTCACACTTTCTGTCAAGTTGATACATAGCGGCATTTCTACCTGCGTTGAAGATGATCAGTGACCCAGATTAGAAGCCCTGTGTTTGTATTTGCTTTAACCCTTTTATGTTAATTGCATTACATTTGTAATTCTACCTATTTCAACTTTGGAATAGAAGAAAAATAATAATAATAGTGATGATATTGTAAAGCTGCAAGTTTAAATCTGTATGCTCAGCTTCTGTTTGCTTTTGCTGTTGCCTGTCGAGATAGAAAAGAAGGATCTGAGAAGTCCATGATGATAGGCACAGTTAATGTTTCTTCTTCAAAGACCGTTTCCATGGGGTAACATATATAATCTGAGTATTGTTTGGTTGGAAATCTCATCCACTGTTCTTCTGGTTATGCCGGATTTAATCTATATTTCAGAGGTTTTTTCTAGTTGATTTTGTAGGTTTTCTTAGCTCTCTGTTTCAGTATCTGGGTTATTGAACTTTTGCTGCCTATGGTTTAATTTTGTGAGGCTTTTTTTTTGATGTGGCAAGAAATAAAATAAAAGTTGTTATTTATTTATTTATTTATTTATTTTTATATATTTTAATTATTTTCTTCGATGAGAAAATACTTTGGGCGATTTTATCAAAAAGATTGAGAACAACAGTATTCTGGCGACAACTGGACTCATTCATTCTGTTTTTTTAATTGTTTTGCACGGTAATACTTTGATTTTATTGATATTTCTGCAATTCCATGGATTATGTAGCTTTATACTATGGAATTGACAAAAGTGAGACAAACACACCGTTTCTACCATATTCTCAAATCATCTTCTACTGCAAATAATAATAGAATGAACAAAAGTATAATTGTCAACAATTAATGAGTCTATTTGTGATAGGTGGTTGAAAAAGAAAAAGAAAAAGAAAATCTTAGCAGAACCATTGAAAACATAAGAGAAACGTAGAATAACAAATAAAAATTCATATCTTGAAAAGTGGAATTTTTAAATATTATTGATCAATAATGAAGTAATACTGATTTATTTGTATATAGCTAAATTGTTATCTGCATGCATTGGAATGGACTATCCAGTTTAGTTTTATTCAAAAAAGGAATCTTAAAAAGAACAATAAAATATAATTTTTCATCATATTAATTATGTTTCATTTATGGTGGTGGTAATGAGTTTTGCTGAAAAAATAGGAATTGATTAGTATAATTCAGCTTCCTAATATGACTCATAAATAAAAAAGGAATTAGTATATATCACCTTCCCCAACATGACTTATAAATAAGGTAATTAATTTGTTTTAAGTTTTTATTTATTTCTTAATAAAGAAAGTTGAGAAAGCCGTGCCAAATTTCGGTTCGGTTATTACAAAGAATAGGTGGGTTCGTTCGTGGAAGCCATCGCTGCAAAGTGCAAAAATTCCTTCAAAACACAAAGCTCCACCAATTTGGTTTCGTACCCAGAAATGAATAACCAGTCGACGGCGACTTCGTCTTCGTCGTCGCCGAAGAACGACACCGTATCGCCGTTAGCGACATGTTTCGCTCTAATCAACGAAGACTTGCTCCACAGCATTATTTCCAAACTAACGGCCACTTCATTCGCTTCGGCGGCGTGCGTGAACAAGTCCTGGAACAGAATTTGCAAAAGGGTTCTCTCTCGCCCCAAGCTCGCCTCCGCTCTCTCTCTCGACCCTTCTCCTCATGTACTTTACTTTTTTCTCTATTCTATTCCCCTATTGCTGTGTTTGTTTCCCGAGAAAAGTATTAAAGCTTGAGAATTTGCGTTTTCTTGAGTAATGCTTGATCTTGGGTTTTCTTTGTTATTGTAATTGATAGATTGCTGTGAGGGAGGTTATCAATAAGGTTCTTGCTGAACCCATTCGGCCTCATTTTGCTATTGCCAATGTTGGCAGTGGGTATCGATTGTTTGAGGTTCTGAAACTTGTATGTCACCGTAAATTCATTCATACCCTGTTATCTGCTTTACCATTTTTTTTCCTTTTTAAGGAAAAATTAATCAATAAATTCCTGAAGAAATACTTTTGTTGTTACTGTTGGAAATGCAGATGTCTAAAAGATTAGGATCCAAGACACCCATGATTATATCAACTTCTAGTTGTGGTATAATTGGAAGAGATGCTATCACTAATAAATTCAAAGAGGTTTAAATCGTGTTTTTCTGTTTTCTATTTTCGTTTTTTCCTCTACTAAATGATTTCTTTGTGGCAAAATATATGAATCCAAAGATTGATTCTTGAAGGTCCAGTGGTCGGATTTTCGTGGTTTTAGTGATGAAGATGACCCTGTTACTGCAAAAGATGTGAACTATGGGATCCTTTTGACCGTTGGATATGTACCAGGACTCAAAGTTGATGCTGTCCCTCTGTTAAGATCCACAAAGGTGACAAACTGTTCGACAACTTGGGTTGGGTTGCAATGTTATTATTTGTTAGAAGCCCTGCTCGTTGAGTTCTTTGTGCAGTTTCAACTATAAAGGAACTGTCACTTGGTGATAACCTTCACTGCCATCTCAGGAACCTCAACATGCAATGGATTGTCAGTTTATCTCAGATATAAAGGACTACACGTTCTCTATTTCAGGTTCCACATCCCCAGTTGGGATTGTACTGTTTGGAGTAAGTTATTCTACTTTCTATTTGGTTGCTCAATCTTTGATTCTTGATGATTATTTAATCCTAGTTGCTTGGCTAAAATGTGGTATGCATTATTAATGGTACAGGAAGGGCTTGTTGACATTGAAAGGATTATCTATATGTTAGGTAAGTTTTTTCTATGGTCTAACTGTTTTTTTTCCCCCCCTCCAAATGCATGATGTGGAATAAGAGGGGAAAAAGATAACAAAAGTTAAAAACAAAAAGAATTCAATTCTCTATCTTGTGGTTGAGAAAGAGGTAGGGTGTGAAAACTCTAGTTCAACTCTTGAAGTATGAGGAAGAAGTTCTGTATGAGTTTCTTTGCAGTGTAGAAAGAAAGTTCTGTTGTAAGCTCTTCCTTTGCTGGCATTGCTCACTTCTCTCTTTTTCTTTTTTTCTTGTTTTGTAGATTATGTTATGCCATTGGATACTGTCATTGTGGGTGATGAGAAAAGTCGTTTTTTATACATAAGTGGCGACGAGTCTAGAAATGTCTGTGGGAGTGCAAAATACTTTACTGATGCTGTTGCTCTTGTATTTGCAAAGGATAAAGAGAAAATCTGTGGTGAATCCCTTTATTTGCTTGTCTATTGGCTCGGAAGATTTTGTCTTTGTTATATATTTTTATTTTATTTTTAAACAGTCTATTTATAAGTATTCTCAAAGATTTTTGTCTTTTTGTAATGAATTTCCATAGGTAATATTCAATTCAATGTTGGATTGTCAAATGGGGTATCGGCAGTAGGTCCAAAATACAAGGCAGTTTTTGTAAGGCAGTGCCACCTAGATCGTTCTACAATGCTTACTGCTACAATAGAAGGACACCAAACAATCCTTGGTGGTCATAGTGTTCTAGATGATATCAATAATGGAGTATGCTAGTAAAATAGACTTGTTTATTATTCTTTGTGTTGTTTCTGCTCTGATTCTTTTATGCTCAATACAGCATAGGAAGATTGTAATATTCAACTGCTTCTGTTTTGTTCCTTTCATATATGACAGTTGGAAGATCATATTGATTTTCCTGATTTGTACATTGGGGTCAAAAAACCAGGGAAATGCTCTATAGGGTCTGAGAAGCCAAGATTGACATCATCCTTGGATTTCCATGCAGTTTTAGGGTAATATATAGTACTAAACTCGTTTCCTCCTTATAATTTCGACATAGCCTTAACTTTTGATACGAAGTTCTCTGACCATAACCAAGAGCATTGATAACCTTGCAAAAACAATTGATTAACCCTTTTAAAGTCTCAGCTACAGTAAAATGAGATCTGAGTTCAATGTCACTGATTATGCCTGTGTTTGATGAATGATATATCTTTGTTGCTTCTGCAAAAAAAAATTCTCTGTCCAAACACCTTACTGAACATTAACATTATCTTTGACTAACTTGTTTTCTTCTGGAAAACAATTGTAATAACATGTGGAAAGAATTGATGTTCATCATATACCAGTTCTTATTGCATTCTGCTGTCTCAATATAACATTGATGAATTATTTTCTACAGAGGAAATGATAAGTACCTTTTTGTCGACGGTGATGGCCTCAAGTCTGGTGATCGCATCCAACTCTACCATTTTGATCCTGATACTGCATTGTCATCGTGTAGTAACCATTCTGTAAACCTGAAAAGATTGAAGTTTGATGAAAAATGTTAAAATTTTCAGTAACTGATTATGCTGTTAATACTTCCAGGAGGGAAGTTTTTGGAGGTTTTATCTTCGCTTACCAAAGCTGTCAGCGTATCAAATTTGAGCGCTCCACATTTGCAAAGAACTTTCCTGGACTTCCACTTGCAGGAATATTTTGCAGAGGAGAAATTGGACGCGGCTCAATTTGCTTGGAAAAGGAAGGTCAGAGAGGAAGGGATAGCCAATTCTGCCTGCATGCACATGGCGCTGTTTATTTAGTGATGTCATATACTCCACCACCATTGGAGTTTTAGATGTTTCTCATCATTTCTCTCTTGTAAGATTGGTGAAACATAGTTACAGATAAAAGCAACTGGGATTGTATTTTTACTTGTTTGTTTCTCATTTTTTTTTTAAATGTTGTTGCTGTCAATTTACTAATTTCTAGCTGCATTTGAACATGAACAATGAATGGTATTATGATGTATCTACAAATATGCAAGTTATTGTTAAAGCTCGCATTTTTTCGTTATAAAGTTCTGTTAACTCTCTGGATGCAACTTTTTCCCCCTCTTTGTTTGAAAGAAGCATAGAGGAAACATATATAAATATATATATATATATATATATATATATGATTTTGACATAGTATGCTAGCAGAGATGACTTTATAATAAAGACATCATATGTGGCAAGCTAGACATCCATGTTAATTGCCACATAAAAAAAGAAAATTATATATATATATATCAATCAAATTTAAAAAAAAAAAATGCATCTAACTTTTTATAACAATTACTGGTTTGCAGATTTAATGGATTACTACTTCCATTATTAAGGTTAATTTAAAGACAATCAAAATATATTTAGATAAGTTGTCATTATTTAGAAGATATGTCTTGCCAAGAAGGATATCTTCACTATAAAGTCCTTATTACGTCTTTACTATAATAAAACACACACACACACAAATATATATATATATATATAGAGAGAGAGAGAGAGAGAGAAAGGGCTGATGATAATACTAGTGATGATGAACATTTAATGGTGATGATAAAGACCCAAGAAGGACAGAAAGCAAGAGGAAGGAAGTATTTGGAAAGCCATACTTACACTACTTTCCAAAAGTCTGCATCCTTGAGGACTATTTAAAAGAATTGTGTTTATTTGGAATTCCACGAAAAAATTGATGCATTAAAAACAAAACAAAACTAAAATCAAACAGTTCTTGTTATCTGGAAACAAAAGTGAAAAAGAAAACTCAATATAACAGGTTTTCCATGTATATAATACAAAAAAGAAAAAAACATGCTAGGAAGCTCAAGAGGAGAAAACGAGGTCATGATATTGGCACGGCTCAATCAAAATAAAGGACTCAACTCTTGAGAGATTTGATTTGATTGAGCCATTCCAACATCCCCACCACTATTTTTAGCAACAAGAAGGTATTCAAAAAATAAAAAAGTTATGAAACCAATACATTCACCTCTATAATACCTGTCTTTCTATCTGTTTTCTTTCTCTGTGATTGAAGCACAGAAAAGAGAGAATATATAGGAATAATTGGATTTGGAGGTGTTATTATGATGTATGAAATGAGGTGTTTGGTTTACAAGGGAAAGAAGAAGAAGATGAAAAATAATAGAGGGTCTAACAAAGACTTTAGAAATGGTTGAGATGTCAATATCTTGGGCTTCACTTATAGAAAGTATATTTTTTTATATCAAAAAAAAATTTCCAGTAAGGTCTTCCACAATATACATAGTGGTTTATGACATTGCCACAAGTGAACAAGAAAGTTCCTTATTGCAAGTAATTTGTAATTTTCAACTTCAAATAGTGCTTCTAATGTTTTTGCCAATCTAGAACTCCTAAATGAATCTGCTATCAAGCTTTTAAGAAACCCAAACCTGGAAACTACTTGTGATGATCCTCTTAATTGTTAAAAAGAATATATTATTGGTGTTACTAGGAGCAAACTGACCTATACTTTATCCAAATTTAAGAAAAAATTGAAGTATATTTTACATAATATAGGGTTGTGGTGGTCCTATAATAACAATACCCCAAAGTGATAATTAATTTCTAGGTAAACTGTAGATCATTTTATGTTGGTGGTGAATACCAAGGAGGTTGTTGAAAAGTGTTTAGAAGCACCATAATTACCTCTTTTTCAAACCCAACAACTAATTTGGAAGCATAACAATAAATTATGTTGCAATTATATATAGATTTTCCAAGTGGTGAGGTCTGTTCTTAATGGTTCCTTCATTATCTCCACTAAACACGCAAAGAAAACAAAAGATTCTCTTAATCAAAGACTATATATAAATACCTAATTTCCTGTCCTGTTTTTCTTGGCAATATAGTGCATATCTTGTATCAAGAAAATTTTAATATATTAGCACACTGAAAACATTGAAATTGGTCCCATTATGATGAGGAAGAGCTTGTAAGTCTTTTTATGACCTTTGAGATTTTCAAGTGCTTAGCTGTCCAAATGTCCTCTTTAAATCCAGCCCACACCCATCTAAGAACACAGATGGCTTATTATACCAAATGGTTTCCACTAGAAATTATAAGAGAGAAGACTCTTCCTGTCTAATAAGAAATTTATAAAAAAGAAAAGTAGTAGGTTCCACAAGAAAGGTTAGGGTTAGAGCTATAGCTCTACTGAAGACATTTAGAATTAAGATCTAGTTTACCAACCTAATTATCTTCAACCCTAAGAAAGAGAAGGAATAAAAAATCAAAATATTAAACTCAAAAAAGTTTAAACCTTTTCAAGAGCCATCACTTATCTACATGAATTCTATATAACATATTCAAGGTGCCAATAAAGGGCAAAGGGCGGTTATCTTCAACTATGCCCAAATTTGAATAATCAGTCATATAATAAACTTCTAATTTTCTTTTCCAGAAAACAGAGAGGAAGATTTAAATCAATGTGATGTCATGAAACATATAATTTTTTGGTTTTTTGGAACCGTCCATACAACAATGACCACTAATTTCTAACTCAGATTTTGAATTCGATTAGGCCTCGAGATAAAAGATATATCTATCTTTTATCCCCAATTTATCACATGTGAAAGAAGTAAAACCCATACAACTAAACTGTTTGATAATAATTCATCAAAAAAATTGTTTGATAATAAATTATCCAAAATATGTCGTACCCTTACCATGTACTGATGAGAGGCTCAATTGAACAAGTCCTACCTACTCCACTATATTCTAATGGGAAATATTGCTTTCCACACATATATCTATATTGGACCTCCAGATTCTTAACCCAAAGAAAAAATTAAAGGAAAAGAGTTTGGTGGATGAAATATCATTACAATTCTCACCAACCCAGGAAGGAATCTATGATCTCAGTCAAAGTAAGAACTTAAAAATAATAACAATAATAATTTCCAAAATAGGGATTAGGGAATATGATTTCTTAGAGAATATCCAAGTTTGATTGGACTTGGCAAAAGAAATCCTGATATAACATCTTATTGGTCATTAAGAATAATGCTCGTGTAGATGAATAGTACTGTTCATCAAAATGATAAAATAAAAGGGTATATTTTTGTACCATAAAGATTTGAAAGTATACCAACCTAGAAAAGAGGAAGACATCCAATCATACAAAGCAAAAGCCAAAAGTTTATCATCTGAATATCATTGTGATGCAAGTTTCAAGTATAGCCACACAAGATGAGCCTTGAACAGATAAAACGCCACAAGACAATTTCTTGACAGTTGCCTTTCAGCTACAACCAGAACATATTGATAGCAAATCTTTCAATGGCCGGAAAATATCAAAATACAAGAAAGAGAGAGAACTCAAAAAAATTATAAGGTAGATCTTGGTGCTGCTTATTTCCTCACAAAGAAAGACCTCCAGCTAAACAGATACAAAGTAAACATGAAAATGAACTTATTAAATTGATACTCCCAAGGATTTCTTGAACTTCTCAACCTCCAAATATATTGTGGAGTATGGGAGGAACTCCGAGAAGTATTCTTTGCTCAGATCATTTATTGCAACGGCTAGTTTCGGTATCTCCATGGTCTCTTCATGTGTAAGAGCTCGGACAAATCTTGCTGGATTTCCTGCCCAAAGTTCACCAGTTGGAATTCGCCTTCCCGGGGGAACCACAGATCCAGATTCCAGGATAGAGTGGGTCTCAACTAATGAACCTTCCATGAGGATGGAGTGCTGCCCGATAATGCATTCTGGCTCAATTGTGCAGGACCGCAAGAGACTGTATGCACCAACTGTCACAAATCTCTCGATAGTTGTCTCTGCAGGAAGGCCTGAGATAGGGAAAGAAGTTGCATACACATTCTCATAAGATGACAAGACCAAAACAATATATCAATAAATAGAAATTTGTCCTGTTTATACAGATCAAAAAATTTCATATTAATAAATACAAATTTGAAGAAATTTTAACAACTATTTTCAGTTTTTTTCCACTATCACATTATCAATTTATGTTTTCTTCTAGGAACCAAAAAAAAAAAAATTGAAATAATCATGTTAATCAAATCCAATAAAGTGATTTGCATGAATCCAGACAAGGTCAACTTACTCCAAAAGTAAGAACCTCGCAAATTCAAAAAGTATCTAAGTTCAAGAAATCCCGTGATCCAGAAATAGAGTCCAGCAATATATGGCTGAATTATAGTGGCCAAAAGCAAAGCTAAAACTTACACTACAACACAAGGAGTAGAAAAGTAGCTAAAGTTGAGAATCGTATGACAAAAAAAAAACTAATAATAATAATTAAGGCTGATTACACAAAAGATTCTCATGAAGCATATAAAAAATGAGAAATTAGAACATTAACATACCACAAATTGACATAAACAAAAACCAAAACGAAATAGGGTTGAAATTGCGGTTTTAGTATTTGTCCAACAAAATCATCATTCGCATTTTTTACATTTGTGTGTCACAATTTTGCATTTTTTATATTGTTTTGTTTACATTCAATTTAGCTATTTAACGTATAACGTATAATTGGTTTTGCTATAATTGGTCAATGGATACATAACAGTAACACACGCTATCTTTTCAAATTATATTTTTGCTTATACTTTCAGCTTTTTAATTCATTAGTGACTCAGCAATCTTTCTATTTGCTAGGTAACTTTCTTTAATGACTTGATGAACAATCGAGTTACCAAGCTTTAAATCTGTGTTTATGTAATTGATAATTGACATATTACATTTTTCAAGACAGAATTATACCTGCATAACATATTATCATCCATTTTCAAGCCCCAGAATCATACTTATATGTTTGTTTGTTTTTCAATTCACGAATTGAAGGGAAAAAAAAAAAAAAAAGTTTCAAACAAAATCAAAATGCATTATCAAAAAGGAAATAATAAAGACACAGAATTCGGAACCCTAAGCGATCAAAAAATCAAAATGAAGAACCTGTGGGTGAAGACCAAGCGGCGTGAACGACACAGCGCTCCTGGACGTTAGAGCAAAAGCCAACGGTGATCTTGTTGAGATCGCCGCGGAGAACTGAACCGGGCCAAACGGAGGCGCCATCGTAGACGGTGACCTGACCGGCCAAGACAACGTTCGGAGCCACGTAGGCATCGACGGCCACCTTCGGAAGCCACTGCCCCAGCGGAATTATCTTCCTCTGACCTCGGTAGTCCCATTTCACCCGATCCTCCGACGGCCTTATGGCCTTCGCCGCTTCCGTGCCGAAACAGCGATGGAGGACGTTTTCTTGAGCTGAGAGTCCGTACGAGATTAGAGCTTTCCTCGAAATGCGAGCCAGAGCCGCCATTAGAGATAGAGATTCAGACAGAGCCGGCTTTGGAGTTCAGCTTCAATGGGGAGAGAGAGAGGAGGACTGGAAATGCCTGATGGAGGAGAGAGAGATCACGAAGTTGGGAATGTGGAATTGCACGTGGGCCGGATTAAGCCCGAATAGGAATTTAATGTGGGCCACTAAAAGCCCCAAACTTATATATGGGCGGGATAGGACCTGCACCGGAATTCCCTTTCATATGGATCGGTAAAAGCCTGCCAATGAAGTTAAGCCTGCACATTCAGGTCCGTGAAGAAAAGTTTCCATTAGATTCAAGTTCAACCCAACCCAAAATGATGATGGTTCAAAACCATGGAAAAATCACCTTTTTTAATTTTTCTTGTTTGTGTGTTTATAAAAATAGAAAAAAGACATATAATATATATTCTCAATTAAAGATTCCGATTGAAATTTCTGCAGAAAACGTCATTAATATCTATTAGTACTGCTTTCGTAACTATTAATGACAAATTCTATAAAATTTTGATCCCTAAATTCTAGATGGAAAAATAATTGATGGTTATTAAAAAAAAAAAAACCTCCAAATATTTGATTGATATGTAGAGATTTATATCCTAAAATATATTTTTATGTGTGTATTGTATTGAAAAACTTTAGAGAAAACTACAAAACTTATTATCCGACCACCGCAAATGGGCTGGTAGAAGAAGGACGGTATTATAATGGAGATGATGTACAGTCTACATCTAAACTTTTTTGATGTACAGTCTACATCGAAACTTTAACTACCCTCTCATTATCCAATTCCCAAGTTGCAATTTAACACTTTAGGACTAGTTGTTGTCTTAGTTGTATGTATATGCTTCAACCCTATATCTGAAAACACACACTTTAAGCATCTTTGATTATCTTTTTATTTTCCTACCAAGATAGATAGGCATCTTGATATATATGGAGTCTCAAAGACAGAAGAGACCCTATTAAATAGGAAAAAAAAAAAGAAAAAAAAAAAGCCCATATAGATGGGATCTTTTAGGTCGATAAGAACTTTTTGGGATGGGAAAGAGAGAAAAATATCTGAAAAATAGTAGGAAACACCATTCCCTTCATTTTATCACATGAATATAATGATTCTCATCTCATCGATCGGGAACACTTTTTCTCCACTTTTTTTTTTTTTTTTTTTTTTTTTTTTTTTTNNCCCTTTTTTTTTTTTTTTTTTCTCATTTCTTTTTTTGTTGTTAATTTTTAGAGATAAACCCACATGGCAAAGCGGTGCATGGAATTTGTAATTTTTCTCAAATATCTTACATGATATGTACAAATCTTGGGATTCGGACATTATAAGATATTAATTTGTAGGACCAGACCACTTTTGGTTGTGGAGCCCTGTGCTTGCCTGGTCTTGATCTTCACTCGGTACTCACTCGCTCGCACCCTTTTCTTCCTCTAAAAACTAGTATAAATATGCTAGCCTAGCTAGTAGGCAAGTCAAATATATATGTGATATAGTTGATTGACCAAAATTGAAATTTGAAAATGGAGAGAGACTACAAGTTCATGGAAACAAGGGAAACCGGGAGAGAAACAAAGCAATGGCCGTCTTCTACGCAATTCAACAGCAAGGGCGACAACACACCTTCGAATTCGAATGCTTCGTTGGGTGATCAGGAAATAAGCATCGATGCCAGAGCTGCAAGCTACATCTTATATGTTCAAGAACGCTTTAGGCTTCAAACGTCCATATCATGGACTACCTAGCTAGCTGTTTCTCTCATATGTATCTATCTCTCTCTCTCAAATAATATATAATATGTTAGTTAGTTAGTATATATATATATATATATATATAATATTACAGTGTGTATTTTATTTTCCTGTTGAAAAAAAAATGCAAATTGTGCATTTCTTCAAATTTGGAAATCATCAAAACTCGGTCAGTTTGCATGTTTAATCTCTATTATTATTATTATTATTATATAGAAGATTCAAATTCTTATTATTATTATTATTATTATTATATAGAAGATTCAAATTCTTACTCTAATTGAGAGTTATGGATCATGTTGAATCTTTTTCAAAATGAAGAACTATAAAAGCTAGGGAAAGTTTATGTTTAATGGTAGTTTAAACATTTTGGCATGATAATCAATAAAAAATTATACTTTTGACGAGTTAAGCTATAAAAGAAGAGTTACCAAAAAGAAAAAGTGAGCTATAGGAATGATTTTATCTTTTTTTGGTAGACTAGCTATGTATTATCTTCTAAAAATAATTGTCTCATAAAAGTGAGTTTTTGTTTCTGTTTTAATGGGTCAAGCTTTAGTGAGCTATGTTTTATCTTCTCATAGTAAGTTGGGTGTTCATTTTTATTCCCATCTAGATTGAGGAGATATGTCAAGGCATATTCCAATGATCAAGGAAAAATTAAACAATCAAGCTTATATATGAAAGCAAATTCAAGCAATCAATCTATTATAATATAGAGAATATCGACATTCATTTTGTATCTTCTTTAATTGCTCCTTTTAGCATATTATTGCCGTTTATTAGCTCTATAAATAAAGTCCATCGATGTTTGTAAATTTGTGACTTATGAATCTAAAATAATGATGGAATTATTTACATTTTATTATCATTTCTTTCATTTTTCTATTTTAAAATTCTTCACACTGCTTTTTAAAAAAAAAAGGTAAACTGCAATACCTTTTATTGGATTCTATATAATTATAAAGTTCAGCCTAGTTACATGTCAAATGATAACGATGGAAAAACTTTATTTAAAAGTAAAGTGTATTTTATTTAAAACTAACTGATATATATAATTTTGCTATAGTGAATTTGCATACCTATCTTTTATCATGTTCAAAATTTGGTTATGCCCATGATATGGTAGACGTGCAAGCCCACAGTAGCAATATTGCTAGAGGCACTGAATACTTTACCAAATAATTTGCAATTATCTTATTGGTTTATATTTAGTTATATTTATTTTTTTAAGAATTTATTCATTTATATCTAAATTATGATATATATTTATTATCTAATTAAATAATGACATATCATCTTTGTTACCACATTATTATTCAGTGCATAGTAACAGTGCTATATGTACTAAATAATTTACCAAAAACATTATCATAAATGTCTTGACATAGCAATATGCTAATACATTATTAGGTGATATATTTATATCACTTAAATACAAATAAATAAATTTTTAAATAGATAAGTGAATAAAAAAAACAATTAAAAGATACACTTTATTTTTTTGATTTTTTTTTTTTGCTAACTGAGAAGTTTTATAAACCAAAAACACCATCTGGATTACAACAAAGGCAGCACAGCCGAATCCACAACCTTTTCCAAAACAGAAAAAGGCAGGACACCAGCAAAACCAGAAAGAGCTGCCCATTTACAAACATTATGGGCTACCAAATTACCAGCTCTTGGGGTCCAAATAAAAGAACAACAGTCAAAGAAAATACAACAAGTTTTAATTGAATGCAGCAAACTAGACACAGACCAGTGGGCAAGGGCAGAATTCTCATCATTTAAATTTCGAATAACCACTGCAGCATCACTCTCAAAAACAACCCTTTTCCACCCTTCATGACAAGCCATTTGAACAGCTTTCAAAATACCATAGCATTCAGCAGCCTCAGGATTGCACAGCCTTGCCTTAAACACTTGAACCCCACGGATCTCTCCCTCACTGCCCCTAGCAACCACCAAGAGCGAGCATCCACCATTTTTCCAAGCAGCATCAGTGTTAATTTTAATACACCCACTCAAGGGAGGACACCACCCTGGAAAGGAAGCAGAGGAGACTCTCCTCTCCCTCCGGGAACCCAACATAACACCTTGAAACTCTCTCACTTTATTATTGATACAACTGATGCTATACTCCAACTGGACAGAAATCCCTTTAAACACAAGCTCATTCCTCACATCCCACAAATGACAAAGCAGAACAGCAGCAAAAAGCAACAAATTCTCATAATCATCCCTGTGAGCAAATCTAGAAACATGGGGGGGCATTAACAAAAACAGAAAATCAAAAGGATTGTCAGAAGCAAGAAAGTCCCACCTGATATTCCAGGGGGAAGCAAACCAGTGAGCTCGGGCAAAGTTGCAATTGAAGAACAAATGACAAGTAGACTCCTCCACTCCACACCCATGAGGGCATAGCGAAACTGGCACAACACAATTCCTATCAGCCAGCCACCTAAAAGAAGGGATTCCATTGTTTGCAAGCCTCCAAACAAAGAATTTTAACCGATCATGGATAGTAGAGGACCACAGGAAATTCCACCAGCAACTCACACCCGCAGCCAAAGGATGAATCAAATGGTGTACCGATTTAACTGAAAACCGACCAGACTTCTCTGGAATCCAAATCATTTTATCACGCATCCCCGAATCACACCAAAAAATCTCAAGGATGTTCTTGACAGTATCCGGGTGAAAAAGGTTCTCCAACCTTCTCAAGTTCCAGCCCACACTACTCCTCAAAGAGTCAACCATCCCCAAACTTTCCAAACAAGATTCATCCCTAGGAAAGGGGATGAACTTAGGATTATTGGGGATCCAAGGATCCTCCCAGAAATTAATAGAGTCTCCTTTACCAACACAGTAGCATATGCCTTTCGAAAGTAAACCACGAACACCAAGAATTCCTGACCAATGCCAAGAACAGTTTTTCTTCTTCCTACAGTGCAAAAAGGAAGAATAAGGAAAATATTTCGCTTTTAAGGCTTCGACCCAGAGTTTCTCTTCATCAATGGCAAGGTACCAACCCAACTTACACACAAGAGCTTTGTTAATATCCTCAAGCTTCCTTATACCCAATCCACCACCGGCCTTAGTAGCACAAATCCGGTCCCAACTAACAGGGGAGATAAACCTATCTCTGCTATCATTCCCGACCCAGAAAAATTTCCTCGCCATTTTATCAACATTCCTACACCACTCCAAAGGAAGTTTACAAGACGCCATAACATACGAGGGGGTACTTGTAATAACTGATTTGACGAGCACCGCACGACCAGCTCTAGAGAGCAACTTTGATTTCCACCCCATAATCTTAGCCTCAACACGGGTGCGGATCTCCTCAAAAGATTTAATTTTGCTGCCCCCCAAGAAAAGAGGGTTACCCAAATACTTCGAGTCGTTAGACAATTCCTTGAGATTAAGCACCTGCTTAACCATCGCTTTCACTGAACCCCTAGTGTTTCTTGAGAAAAAACACCCAGACTTTTCAAAGTTGATTTTCTGTCCAGTCCATTTACAGTAGAGCTCCAAGCACTTACTAACTTCCTCCACATTACCTGTATTAGCTCGACAGAAGATCATTATATCATCAGCAAAAAGGAGGTGAGACAGGGCCAGCCCTGTTCTCCCAAACTTCACTCCCTGAATCTTCCCTTCAGCCTCAAGCTTAAGAAGCATTCTGGACAGCAATTTAGAAAGTAAAATAAACAGATAAGGGGAGACGGGATCCCCTTGCCTCAACCCCCTCTCAACCTTAAATCTCCCAAAAACGCTTCCATTAATCAACAGAGCACTAGAATCAATCATATAGCAATCACTAATAAGAGAAAAAGCACGCAGAGAGAAACCATATTTAATAAGCAACCTATTCAACATACTCCAATCCACCCGGTCATACGCCCTACTCATATCAAGTTTGATACCTACCAGCCCATTATCTCCTTTCTTTCTCCTCATAGTATGCACAATCTCATTAACTAAGATAGAATTCTCACCAATCCATCTACCCGGGATGAAAGCTGTTTGGGTAGGGGAGATGATTCTATCCAAAAAAGGTTTTAACCTCAAAGCAACAATCTTCGAAATGATCTTGTAGCTAGTATTGCATAAGCTAATAGGCCTTAAATGTTTAAATTCAGATACCTGACTTCCTTTAGGGATAAGGACCAAAGCAGCATCATTAACAGCTTTTGGGATAGTGCCTGTCATGAAAGCATTTTGAACCAGTTGAATCACATCAGCTCCCACAGTGTCCCAATAGTTTTGGAAGAATAAAGCCGGCATCCCGTCCGAACCAGGGGCTTTAAGGGGATGCATACTTCGAACAATATCCTTAATCTCCTCTCCCGAAGGGACCGCCATGAAGCAATTGTTCTCGTGTTCAGAAATCACCGGCTGAATCAAGCTGTCCAAACTCGGACAGTGTTCTACCTCTTCCATCCGAAACAGATCCACAAACTGGTCAGTTAAAACCTCTCCAATTTCCTGATAAGTTACTTTCCAGACTCCACTAGCATCCTTGATAGCAGGGATGTGAATTCTCCTCCTATTAGAAATAGTAGAGGCATGGAAGAACCTAGAATTTCTGTCGCCCGCTTTCAGCCACAACTCTCTGGACTTTTGCCTCCACAAGCTCTCCAATCTGAACCTCCATTCATTTAACAAAAGCTGAACATCCTTTTCCCTTCCAAGGTTTATCTCCGAAGGTTCAAGCCCCTGAAAGTAGCTCAGCTGGTTTTCCAATTCAGCCACCCGATATTGGCAGAAACCGAAAGAGTTTTTGTTCCAAACTTGCAAAGCTCTAGCAGTGGTTCTAATCCGGTTTGCAAAAGAGTTCCTGCCTGTCCGAGCGTTATTCCGAACCCACGCCTCCTTAATGACATTACCACAATCAGGATCCCTTGACCACGCTTCAATAAACCTAAATGGTTTTGGACGAGAAGGGTGGTCAAGGACATAACAGACCAAAATAGGAGAATGATCAGAATTTTCTGCATTCAGATGGACAACACCCGCCCTGTCAAAGTGAGTTCTCCATTCGGTGCTCACCAACACCCTATCAAGCCGCTCTCTAATATTTGCCCCACCACCCCTTTTATTACACCAAGTAAAGGTGCTTCCATTGTACCCCAGATCAATAGCACCCAAATCGTTCACAAAATTCCGAAGGAAGTAATTTGACTTATCAGTGAAACTTTTGCCACCACTCTTCTCTTCTTGATTCATAATATCATTAAAATCCCCAATACAAGCCCAATTATCCCTTCCCGTTAAAACAGTCTCACCTAACTTATTCCAAAAAATTCTCCTTAAAGACCTCTTAGCAGGGCAATAGCAGAGCCAGAGGCTCCAACAAGTACTATCCAAATCCGTGACATTAATACCAAACAACCAATTAGACGTAAAGAACACATCCCACTTCACAGTATCCTGCCAAAAGACAGCTAACCCTTCACACTCCACACCACAATCCAGAGCAACACAGTTATCAAACCCAACAGTCCTACTAATCTGCTGCACACGAGCAGACCCAACTTTTGTCTCCATAAGAAAAAAACAAGATGGGGAGTATTTCTTTACTAGACCTTTAAGGTCCCGAACCGCCGAGCTCCTCCCTAACCCTCGGCAATTCCACGAAATGAGCCTCATTTAAGGACTGGGGGCATGGTGAGACCCGCCTCCTCAGTCTTCAAATTATCAGTGTTGATCGGGACACCTTTCTCAGAAATCAGACCAGCAGCTCCCTCCAAGCCAGCAACCTGGATTTGACTCCCTCTTGCCCTAGCTCTCTCTTTCAGTCTTCCTTTTGCTAAGCTTTGCGGAGAAGATGTAATAATGGAACCTGTAGACTCCTTCGCGCACAAACCAATATCCTTTTCCACATGGACAGCAGCCTCACTTGGTTTGCTACACGACAGCAAGAACGATTTCCTTTTCTGGCCCACACCCGGGACCCTGTTAGGAAGCCCTGCTGAGAAAGAAACGCAATTGGGGGCCTCATGTTTCTCCTGCTCAACAGAATAAACTCTTTTAGTTGGGCCCAATTCCTCATTGCAAGGCCCATCAGTAGGCTCCTCCTGGCTTGGAATATGCTTCACGTTACCTTCTGCGCATTTCTGTCTCTTGGTTACTGTATCATACCTGCCCTCCACGTGTCCATCATTCATTAGCTTCTCAAAGTTACCTACCGCCTGGCCTTTTGACTCCCCAGCTGCAGCGCCGACCTCTTTCATAGATTCACGAGTTGTCTCCTTCACTAACTCACGATTTAACTCACCGTTCAACTCATCTTCCGGTCCCCTGCACTCACCGGACTCAGTAACTCTTTCATCATTGACTACTGTATCCTCTACCCTCCGATCCTCTTCAACTTCATCTTCTCTCGGGTTAACATGGTCCAGATCCTCCTGAAGAGAGTCAAAGATCTCTCCTCTGGGTATTTCGACCCTCCTCAGGTAGTGTCCTTCCCGCACCATCGTGAAGGCATCCGCTTCCGCACGCAACCAAGGCCCATATAACTCCCCTTCCCCTGTATCATTCATGATTTCAGTTTCCACACAACTAGATTGACCGTGCCCGATGAGCCCACATTTATAGCACAGCTCAGCCATCTGTTCATATCTGAACTGAATCCACATCGTTCTACCAGCCAGATTTTGCAGAAAACCCGAAGGAACTGGTTGCATGAGATCAACTTCAACCTGGATACGCATGTATCTTTTTCCAGTAAAATTTGCGCGTGAGTCAGCTTCACAGGACAGAACCACTGGGAAAATCCCTCCTATTTTCTCGGCATTCTCCTTGGTCATGAAACACAATGGTAAACCATGTATTTGGACCCAAAAGGCTGAAGTAAGAAAATCCAGATTTCTAAACGGCACCATCGAGGGCCATTCTTTTAATAAAAAGTTTCCTCCATTCACCGACCAGGGTCTTCTCATCCACACCCTGTTCCGATCATGGGTATTCTTGAAATGGAACACAAACGTATTCGGCTCCACTTGTTCCACCTCCACCAATTCTCTCGTGAACCACACTCTTTTAACAATCATACTTACCACATTCCTATTAATATTTTTTCCAGATATTACTTTACCCACTAAAAGTTATTCGAAATTTGGGATGCTCCTTCCTCATCAGGAATCAATTCAAGTTGGGTCACATTCATCTCCCCTGATTCCAAAGACTTGGTTTCAAAACACCCAAAAGAAAGAAACGCTTCACAGCAGATCGCTGTAGACCAGGCAACAAGACCTCTAACTGAAATACACGATTTCAAACATCAGCAAAGAAACTGATATGACCAAAGAGAGTTGTCCATCTCACAGTGTTTGAAACTCACTGACTGTTAGTTACTTTATTTTTTTTGATAAACTCTATAGAGTATTACTAATATATATATATATATAGATCGAGAGAGAGAAGAGCACCAACACCTAGAAATTAAGTACTTTAGGGGCTGGGATAATATTATATTAAAACATGGCTCACACTTATCTTTTATTTGGTATTTATTTCGCGCTAATATAGGTGCATTGCCTAACGGGGGCATGGATTTGTGTAATTCGTGTATTGAGCTGGGCTTTTTTCTTTCTTTCTTTTTTCTTTTGTCTTTTTGGATTTAAACACTGACATTTTTATCTGTTTCTTTTTTCACTTTCATTTTTTNTAATAAAATTTAAAAATTAAAGTTTTTTTAAAAAAAAATTAAAAGCTTTTAACTAATAAATAATTTTTTATATCTCTTCCTCCTTTTTCTTTTTCTTCTACTTTTTGCCGATCATCTCCTCCACTTCCAAATAAAATGGTTTTTCTTTTTTCTTTTCTTTCTTTCTCCTCCTTGATTCTCTTGCATTGTTTTCTCCGTTTTTTTCCTCGCTTTATAATTCTCTAGTGTGGATTTGTTCCTGAATAATCTGATTTTTTATTTTTTATTGTTTGTTCTTTTAATGGATTGGGTGATTTAGTTGACCTAGAATGTCTTTTTTTGTTTTTATGTTCCAAATTTTATCTAGGGAGCTTACGAAAATTAGGAATCCAAAATGACAGTTTTTTTTTTTGGTTTATTTTGTTTAATTTTGATTGCATAGGATGTCCAATTTCGAAATCAAAGTTGTCTCATTTTTTGGAATAGTTATCCCAGGTTCTTCATCCGTTAGTCCCTGGAAATAATATTTTACTTTGTTTGGTTTGCTTGTGTTGTTGGTCAATGTTTCATTAATTACAGTTGTTCCGGTTGTTTGCTGCAGATTTGATTGCCTTGTGCTGCAATTTTTTCTGGATTTATATTGCTAATAGGAGATTTCTACAATTAGTTTCTGGAAATAATTTATTTATTTATTTTAGGTTTGTTTTCTTTTCATATCAAGTCAGATTTTGAGGGTTTGCATTTACTAAGGCTAATTTGGTCTTCACTTGGTTTGATTTGGATGTGCTAGGTTGGTTTCATTTTCTCACCAAACCAGATCTTCTTCATTGAGTCTTTCAAATATTGATTTCTTCATAATTTCATTTCTTTTTTTTTTCTTTCCCTAGTTNTTCATTTCTTTTTTTTTTTTCTTTCCCTCGTCGGTTGTGCAAAAATAAAAAAATAAAAAAGATAAAGAGGGAAAAGAAGAAGAAAAGAGAAAAACATAAAAATAAAATACAAAGAGAGTCAGAGAGAGGAGACATCGTGAGAGAATGGAGAGTAGGGGTGGGCATTTTTTAAAAAAAACCGACCAAACTGGTCCAACCGAATTGGACATCACGATTTGATCCAGTTTCACGTTAAATCCGTTGGCTGATAGGTTTCAATTATAAGGAAATTATCGGTCCAGTTCGGCGGTCGATTAATGTGCATTTTCTCTGCTGAGCCGACTAAACCAAACTGCATAACACCCCTACCCTTAAGATAACGCCACATCACCCTACAATAAAATCTCAGCCATCCATTATTATTTTTCCAAACTTACACTTATTATCTGATATCATACACTCAAATGATCTCAGCCTTCCATCATGATTAGAAAAATCTCTAACCTAAAAAAACCCTAACATAAACTAAATTAGTAAATCGAAACCAAAAATTTGAGACTTCACTTCGAGACTGACTGCCCGAGTGTATTCTCCGCCAGTTGCCGCCGCAGCCTCTCCCACACCCATGAGTCCACGACCTTGAGTCTCGGTCCTTTTTTGCATAATAATAAGGTGATCGTTTGTTGCAACTTTTTGTAATGCTTAAAATCTAATTCAGCATTCTATGCTATAATCGTACATGCTCAATCCTTTTTTTGTTTCCCGATTTTTCTTTTACTTGAATTTGTCTTTGCAACATCATCAATCCGAGTCTCATTATTATTGGCCTCGAAGATTTTGTAGGAGCATCCCACTAAGTGTGCATATTTTTTTCCTTCAAAGATTTTATTTGTTCCGTGAACCGATTATGGAACTATGCAAATTAAGAAGACAATCCCACTAAGTGTAAGTCTTCCATTTCCTTTCCCAATCTTTGATTTTTCCATTCATTTTTTTTTTGAAACCTGAGTTAATTGCTCTTTTATTTTCACAGGGGTTGGAAAGGGGTTTAAGACTTGGGTTTTTGAAAGTGAGGTTTTTTTTTTTGTTTCTCACTTTGATATATGTTGATGTTGTGCATTGTGCAGCTTGCAAGGCAAGGGGGTCAGACCTCAGAGATCATTTTAAGGTATTTTGTGTTTCTGTCAAGTCAACAATTTGTTTCTTTTTTTACTTTTTTGGACTTTGAGGTTTTGGTTGTAGATTTGCTTGTGAATGTCAAACCTGCTGATAAAAGCATTGATTATGTTTTTCTATTGTTGAATGGAGAATCATTTAATCTGGTCTTTCATAGTTTATTTGTGTTGTTTTTGGATATGCATTCATTATGTTTTGCTGGTCTTTCATAGAATCATTAAAACTAATGATTTGAAGCCTTGGGTTTGAACTTGAAGTTGAAGCCTTGGAGTTAGAGCATTGTCTATTACTATTAGAATTGTTTTTTGGGAGGAGATTAGAGACTAGGTAAGTCAATTCTGATTTGGTACAACTTGCTTTCGGATTTGAGCGTATTAGGAGTGACTTTTTTTTTAAAAAAATTTTAATTGTTAATCTTTAATATGTGATGTGGTGTTTAATTCAGTTTGTTTTGTCTTGCATTTTGATTTGTTGCTTTTGGATTTGAGCATATTAGAAGTGACTTGTTTTTAAATTTTAATTGTTAATCTTTAATTGTTAATCTTTAATATGTGATGTGGTGTTTAATTTAGTTTGTTTTGTCTTGCATTCTGATTCGTCACTTTCGAATTTGAGCATATTAGAAGTGACTTGTTTTTAAATTCTAATTGTTAAATCTTTTAGTGTTAATCTTTAATTCTTACTCTTTAATATGTGATGCGGTGTACAAAATGTGAATGTTTTGTCTTGCTTTCTCATTTGTTAATCTTTCAAGTGAAGCATATTAAGTAAGGTGAATTTTGATTTAGTTTAAGGGAGTTAATTTGTTATTTGGTTAGTAGTTTTTTATTATTTTTAATTACTTTTATTGAGAGTTAATGTACTGTTTAGTTATTTTTAAGAGATTAAGTAGTTTTTAGCTGATTTTAGTTATTTTTAGTTGATGTCTAGTATTGTTTTAATTCAATTTTTTATTTAGATTGATAAATATGGATTCAACTCCTCTACCTGAAGTAAATGCTCCTACTCAAACTCAAAATTCTCCATCAATGCAATCACCTAATGAGCTCAATTCACTCCCTCTCCGACTCCTATTAGGCTAAAAGAAACCTACTAGGCAAGCATATGATGTATGAGACCACTTTGTTAAAATAGATGGCTGTGATAGAGGTGAATGTGTACATTGTGGTAAGGATTATGTTTTGCGACTCTAGAAAGAATGAAACTAGTACAATGAGAAATCATCTAATGAATCAGTGTATGAGTTACCCATATAGGATTGAGGACAACAAGCAAAAAACCTTAACTTTTGAGATAAAATATGATAATAGTGGTCTGAGCAATCTTGTAGCTATAGGATTTAGTAAGGAAGCATATAGAATGACATGTGCTAAGATGATAGTTTTGGATGAGCTACCATTCAGTTTTTTAGAGGACTGTGGATTTAGGCACTTTTGTAATGTTGCGTGTCCTAAGTTTGATCCTCCATCTAAAAGAACCATTATAAAAGATATATACCAATTGTACTTGGATGAGAAATTGGCTCTAAAATCTAGGTTTATTGGTAAACAACAAAGGGTTATCCTCACAACCGATACATGGACTTCCATTCAAAATGTTAGTTATATGTCAATGACTGCCCATTATATTGATGATGATTGGATGTTGCATAAAAGAATCTTAAACTTTTGTGTAGTTCCTAACTATAATGGAGAGACAATTGGGAAGGTAATTGAGATTTGTTTGCATGATTGGGATTTTGAGAAAGTGTTTACAATAACACTTGATAATGCAAGTGCAAATAATTCTGTTGTTACTTACTTTAAAAGAAAGATGATAAATTGGAAAAATTGTGTTTTGGATGCTGAATTTTTGCATGTTCGGTGTAGTGAACGCATTGTTAATTTGATTGTAAGTGAAGGTTTGAAAAAATTACATGATTCGATTGCTAGTATTCGTAATTCAGTGAGATATGTTAGGTCTTCTCCTTTTAGGTTGCACAAATTTAAGGAATGTATAGATTAAGAGAAAATTGAAAGCAAGGCTTTAGTAGTTTTGGATGTTCCAACTAGATGGAATTCCACCTACTTGATGTTGGAGTCAGGTTTGAAATTTCAATAAGCCTTTGAGAGGTTGGAAGAGGATGATGGTCATTTTACTAATCATTTTGGAAAGGATGATAGTGGTAAAGTGAAGGTTAGACCTCCTAAAGCTTGGCATTCAGATGATGCCAAAGCTTTTATTGCTTTTCTCAAAGGTTTTTATCATGTGATTTGAAATTTAGTGCTTCAATTCAAGATACTTCCAATATTTATTTTCATCAAGTTTCTTCAATTCAAAAGCAATCAAATGACATTTCAATTAATTGGGATTCTCGTCTGAGTAGTATGGCCAAGAAAATGAGAGCAAAATATGATAAATATTGGGGTTTTGTTAGAGATGTCAATAAATTGCTTTTGATTGCAGGTGTTCTTGACCCAAGGTATAAGCTAGATTATGTTTCACTTAGTTATGGCATGCTTTTATGAGAATAATGAAGTGAGAGTTAATGAATTGACAAATGGTTTGAAGAACACTTTACTTCGTCTTTTTGCTTGGTATAAGGAGAAAGAAGTGATTTAAGATGGTAGTGGACTTTATTCTCTAGGTGCAAGTATTTCTAATTTAGAGCATACTACAACTAGCTTAGATACTAATTTGGAGCAAGCTAATTATGCTGATAAGGTTTGGATGGCTTATTTGAAAAAGAGAGAATAAAATAAGTGCAATGCCTTAAAAAATGATGTTGATAGATATTTGGTGGATCCTTGTGAATCTGGAACAGTCAAGGATTTTGATATTTTGAATTGGTGAGGGTAAATGGTCATAAGTACCCTACTTTAGAAAAGCTTGCAAATGATGTATATGCAATTCAAGTATCTACTGTGGCTTCTGAAAGTGCTTTCAGTACTAGAGGATGGATATTTGATATTTTTAGGAGTTCTTTGACTACTAAGATGGTAGAGGCTTTGATATGCTGTCAGAATTGGCTTAAGGCTTCTCCTCATGATGATAGATTCTTTTTAGAAGATGTGGAATTCTATGATAAGTTGGATGCAAGTATGTAATAAGTATATTAAAGTTCTAATTAGTATATTGTTAATTTGTTACTCAATTGTAATAATCTAATATATTGTTTGTTCCTATTTAAAGAGTTGTGCCAAACAATAGGGGTTGCCAAAGTAGATTCATAGATGCATATATGGATTGAAGAGGTATTGTAAATTGTTTTTAAAGTGTTTGATGAATTCATTTTTACATACACTGTTTATTTTGACTTTTATTCTCTTCTTTTTGTAAGAGACTAGGTGATGTTATGGTATAACAATTTGCAACCTAGTATAATTTTTTTATTATGTTTGTTGTTTCAATTTTAATTTATTTCTATTTTAATCTATTTAATTTTTTCTCTTTTTTGTAGTAGATGAGTGCTTACTAGTATTGACTGATGCTAACTACTTTTGGTAATGACAAATTGCAATTTTGAAACAATTTTTTTATTGTGTTGATTATTTTAATTTATTACTTTCACAATTTATTTTTATTTTCTTATGATTCTCTCAATTTGATTTTGATAATGATTTTTTTTTCCCTTTTGTATGTGAACATTACTGATTTGGTATAAAAAATTTCAGCAACATACATTTTTGTTATACAAGTGTGTTATTTCTTTTTTATTTTTGAAATTTGGTTTACTGGTTTGTAATCAATTTGGTTTACGGGTATTTAAAATTTGAGCGACATACATTTTTGCCAAACTAGGGGTAATTGTATGATAATTTAAATTAATGTTTGATGGTAACTAGTAACATATAACTTGATCTATAGTGATCCAAAAGTAATATGAATTTATAATCAAACATGAAGTTATGATGGGAAGATAACTTGATCTATTGTTTGAAAGTTCTTTTTTAAAAAAAAAAAAAAAAGTTAGGTCCAAATAGGAGCCCAAAACGTGGGCTTAGACTATGCCCAAAACGTAGGCCCAATTACAGCCAAAACCGACCAGAAAACTGAACTAAATCGATCCATTTGGTTCAGTTTTATTTTTGGTTTTAGCACTCCAGTCAGTTTGGTTTGGTTTTAGGTTTTTCTTTAAACCGATTGGTCGGTTCAGTTTTATTTTTCGTTTAAAACCGAACTAAACTACACGGTGCCCACCCTTAATGGAGAGAGAGATCATGAGAAAAAGGAAAGAGAGAAAAAGTGAAATAAATGAATATTTTATTATTTTTTTAAATAAATTTATATTATAATTATAAGTTAAAAGATTAATATACTTTTTTATACTGTTAACTTTAATAGATTTTTATTAACGGTATAAGTAGTTTGTAAAATATACGACTATTCAGTAATACACAAAGACAAATTTACCCTTGTTATGTCCACTTTAACAGAGCTTCTCTAATTGTAGGGGAGGTACTTGTCATTTTCGAAACCTGCAGAATCTGTTTATAATATTAGCAAATTTTAGGAGAGATCATTATAATATACTCTAAAAATTAAAATATATTATATTGAATTAAAATTCAGGCTCCCCAAAAGAATAACACAATGTATTGGATTTGGACCAGATTTTTTGGTGCAAATTTAATCAAGTTTTGATCTTTTTAGGCTTTTTTACATGAGTAACTAAAAGCAACACCCTATTTCAAAAAGACCCTATTTGACCAGAAAATATTTTATGTTACTGTAATAACAGGTCAACTGGTACCATTTCAAATAATTCACTCACATGTAATATTTTATTATCATCTCGTCATTATTTTATTACAATCTCGTCATTCTATTTATTTTTATTTTTATTTTGAAAAGGGTAAAACTCACGCCCTTCTTTTGAAGCTCCCTCATCTTTCCTTTCTATGGCTGTCATACCCAAAACCCATCCACCTGCTGCATTGATGCATTTTAGCCTAACCCTCAAACCCGTTAATAAAACCAAAGAGAGAAAAGTATTGTGTCGACTCACAGGGTTTGATGCTCTGCTTGGTGGCGACCCACAAAAATATTCTGGCGACTACGCCTATTGGTTGCAGGGTTTCTCTGTAATATTCCTTGCAAATCCATGTATATAATTAAAAAAAGAATGAATTTAATTGGAAAAAAAAAAAACCCATGAATCAAAACTAAATCTTGGTGAGGTTATTATCAAGAAGCTCTATTTTCGTTAGAGAATCTCAGATTTTAGATTGATTTTGACTGGTAAAATAGTAATGAAAAAAATTAAAGATTCTGAGCAGAGGATTAGAAAAGCAATCCTTTTTTCTTTCCCCCATTATTTCTATATGAGGAAAAGGATAATGATCAATTTTTTATATTCATGATTGGATATTTAGACGGTCTGATATGATCCTTAATGAATTATCACCTTAATGGTAGCACCATGTCATGGAAGATTTTCCCCTATTTGACAGGTTGACGGATTTTCAAAGTTGGCCAACTAATTTTAATTAGAGAGGAACTTTAATCAGTTACTAAAAAACTATAAAACTACCTACCTAATAAAAAAAAAAAAAAAAAAATTAAGTTAGAATTTTTTTTCTTAAATAAAATTGCAAGAATAATCCTTGTGGTCCTCCTTGGAATATTATCTGCATTGGAGATATCTCTAGTTTAAATTTGATTTTAATTAAAAAATATTTAGATATCACTTTTATATTTAATTAAAATCATTATTTTTATATTTAAATTTGATTATAAGAAATTTTATTATTTGGTATAATTAAATTTTTCATAAAATAAAATCAGAATAACATTTACATATGTTAGGATTTTATTTTTTAAAATTTAAAATTAGAATATTATATGGATTAAGGTTTCTATTATATATATGTATAAATTTTAAAAAGACAATGAGATGTTCATTATTATGCTAAGAGAAATAGATAGTGAAAAATACAAAAGAGTAAATATTTGAGAATACGTTATTACTCAAGTATACAATGTGTGTATTTTTTCCTCGAGACACATCATAATCCACTCTACCTGAGTATAGTTGGAAGATTTAATAGGTACAGTTCATAGATTCGTTGACAAATCTAGTGTCAGATTCAAATTCTAGTAGCAGTTCTAGTAGCAATATGGAGGTAGATTGTAGATCTAGTAGTAGACTATAAATCCGGCTGGTGATTGTAAATTTGGCAAATCTGTTGAGTAGATCATTGAGCCACACATCAAATCCAGAAGGACAATTATATATATGTACGCTGAGGTATTTATTTTAAGTCATAGAAGATTCAATTACATATTTTTCATATGGATTTTTTGCTTTCGCTGAATATGATTTTTCAACAATTGATATCAGAGTCTGCCATATATAATTTTATGTGGATCTAGTTTAGGAAGCATGTTTTGATGTTGCTTAGATAGTTAGATGTATGACTCCTAATTTACATTATCTTAGATATGTTTTTTTTTTTTTTTTAATATTCATAATGGATGTGTTGATTATGATTGTTTTTGCCTTGATCCATAGTTAGTTGTTTGTCTGTATTTTATTGGGATCTGTAGTAGGGAGCTTGGTCATAAGATCAAGTTTTCTCTATGATTTTATTCATTATTTATGTTTTTTTTTTTTTTTTTTAATTTTTGTAATTTAATTTTTTTTTTGGAAAAATACACTAAAAATGGTATGCTTGCCTATGTTTGTTGATTTCTGAACTGATATGGAGTGCGGCTTGTAGAAAGGACACCATAGACAAAAACTAGACAGAGAGACAAAGAGTACGAGTTGTAATACATCGCCAGAAAACGTCGGACAAGCTCATACATGCTGCTGGAATTGGCTGGGAGTGGGATTCACTCACTTGGATTCTTGAGACTGGTGTATGGGTGTGCAATGCTAGATTGACTTGATATTTTGGCAGTGACTTTCTCCATGGGTGCTTTACCTGTCTGTAATATTTCATGGCAATCAGATATGTCTACGATGTTGGTTACGGTTTTGGCGATGAAGGTCAATAGGGGCATGTTAGAGTTTTGTGCCATTAGGCATAAACTCTAATAAATCAGTTTTGGCTTGGCCCAAATCCCATGGACTTGTAAGACCAGAAGAAAGGAAGGAGTGCGGGGCAAAAATTCAAGATGAACTTTGTAGCTCAAATTGGGTCTCTAATTTTTATTTCTAGGATACTATGGAATACAATTATTTAATTAATGATTTTATGGATGGTTTAAATTATATGTTAATGACATGATTTATGTGATAACTTGCCTTATAGAATAGGTGTTTCCATAATAATTTGCATTGATTACTTATATATAATAATTATTATGATTTTGTATCTAGATTAATAACTATTATATAAGTTATTATTGTTTTCAAACAATAATAATTTGAAAAAAAATCCTTTTTAAAATAAAAATAAAAATTGAATGGGTAAAGGTTCTAATTATTTAATTATTTTTTTTAAACCTAAGGGCTTCATTGGTCCAATAATAAAATTATTATGTGATGCCCAATTGATAAACATGATTGGATTTTATTAGATTGGACTTTAATAACTTTTAAAATTTTAATAAGGTTGTTCAGCCCAACATAGACAATTTTTAGATATTAAATACAATTTTGAAACTAAACATTGGTTATTAACATTCAAACTTGATCTAATTATCACTCCTAAGGAGCATTTGTTAATACTATTAAGGGCTTAAAGAAGTTAAAAACAATGGATGATAGTCTTAAAAAACATTATAAATTTGAGTGGAGTTAAAAATGTTAACTGAGAAGGTTCTGTCTAAAGATGTTGAGACTTAAGTATGCCCATTTGTGATACTCCAATCTTTTCTTGGAACTAACCTAGTAAAACATTTATTTTTTTCCATGTTCAATTTGATTTGTTGAAATGTCTTGTCCAATGTAACCATTTATAATGGAAACTAAATTATTGTTTTCAATAAGCATAGTTACATTTTCTTCTAGGGATTTATTAGAAATATGTTTANGAGAAGGTTCTGTCTAAAGATGTTGAGACTTAAGTATGCCCATTTGTGATACTCCAATCTTTTCTTGGAACTAACCTAGTAAAACATTTATTTTTTTCCATATTCAAATTTGATTTGTTGAAATGTCTTGTCCAATGTAACCGTTTATAATGGAAACTAAATTATTGTTTTCAATAAGCATAGTTACATTTTCTTCTAGGGATTTATTAGAAATATGTTTATTGAAGTTTTTTCTTTCATTTAATATAAATGTGCAATTTTTTTTTTTAAGAAAGTGGAAACTTCTAACCTTTTTGCAATTATTTTGAATTAAAAACCATGGAGAAAAACAATTACAGCAAATGTAAAACAAATCTTTTCCTTGTTTTGGAGTATGAAAAAAATAAAATATGCCTTTACCACCTCTGAAACTACAAAAACCATAAGATAATGCCACTGATCAAGTGAAAAAAATTATTCCGATTGACAAAAGACTGATACTATAGTTCGCTACTATTTCTAAGTTAGTATTATAAATCACTTGAAGACTCATATATCCAAACTTAAGAGTGGAGCATTGATGACCCATACTCTTGATGGGATGTTTGCACATCAAGTAATGCTTTAAGGCAATTTGCTTTAGAGGCTTTAACTAATACTCAAATGACTGGAGGTAGTGTGTGAGATCATTGTCTGAAAACGATGAGCTTATCGCGGGTCAAGTTGAGGCTATGGGGACTAAGCTAGATCAAAAGTCACAAATTGGTTTGATCTTGAATTTCTTGCCTTATTGCTTCAGTCTGTTCAAAATGAACTATAATATGAACAAACTTGATTTGACTCCTGTAGAGCTTATGCATGAGCATCATAGTGCTGAAGAGTCTCTAAGTAAGCTCGACAGTGCTTATTTTACTCAAAGTCGTGTTAAGTCTAAGGGGAAACTTAAGGACAGTAACAAAAACAAGAAGAATGTTGTGGTACCAGTTACCAATAGTACTGCTATGAAAAAGCCAAAAGGCAAGTGCTTTAAATGTGAGGAAAAAGGTCATTGAAGCAAAATTACCCTAAAGTTGTCAATAAACTAGGTATGAGTGATTTAAATTATGTTCAAGCTTATTCAGTGGAGAATTATAATGATAAATTGATCATTGATTCATGAGCCATTAATCATATTTATTACTCTTTTCAGTGTTCAAACAAACTAGCCTAGTTGGAGAAGGAAAAAGAGATTTGAAGCTTGGGAATGGAAAGCATGTCTCTGTTAAAGTTGTAAGACAAGTTCTTTGTTTTTTAATAATGATAGACCTTTATTTTTATCTGTCTGTTTATTTGTTGTAGACTTTAAGAGGAATTTAATATGTGTAAGTTGTTTAATTGAACAAGGTTTAACAGTACAATTTAATTCCTCAGTTTTAATGAGAAGTTCATCTTCAGTTATTTTTTCTAGTGAATTATTAAATAGTCTTTTATTTTTTAAGTCTGATGTCCTATAATGTTTATAATATTGAAATTATAGATGACGAGAATAATTACCTAGCCAAGAAAAGGAAAGTTTCAAATGAAACTTACCTTTGACATTTGCGATTAGATCACATTAATCTTAACATGATTCATTGTTTGGTTAAAAGTGGAATTTTAAGTTCTCTCGTCTTTAAACCTATACCAATATGTGAATCCTGCTTGAAAGATAAAATGACTAAAGGCCTTTTAAGGCAAAAAGATATCGTTAAAAGTAATATTTTTTTATTACTAATTACTTAAAAATATTAAAAATTAATTATTTTTCATAGAATTATAAAAATAAAATTTAGAAAAATACTTTATCCTTTGATTTTTTTTTTCAAAAGATAATTTTTTAAAGGAAATAGAAGTTATTTATTAATAATTTTATTCTTAAAATAAAATATCTTTTTGTAAAGTTTCTTTTTATTCATTTATCATAAACAAAAATTGTTTCATAATTTATGGTAGTAGTTTATAAACATTTTGAAATTTTATAGTGCTTCTTTTTATTTTATATTCTCTTAAAACATTTCAAACACTTAGTATTGAATTCAAAATTGAAATGTGGTTTTGTACAAAAAGTGTAACTTTTCACTTTTATAGGCCATATAATTTTTTTTTTTAAATTTAAAGTTATCTTTGAAAAAATCTTTTTATTAAAAAATTATTTTCNAATTTCCCGTAGGCTGAATAAGGTTGTTGATCGGATAGAGAAAAATGATCTTAATGGGTACCTATATGTTAATTGGTCCCCTAGTAATCAGCATGTCAATGTTATGTAATGATGTTTCATTTCGAATAAAAGTTATTTTCACCAAAAAGAAAAAATAAAATTATATCATAGATTTTTTTTTTTTATCGTAGATACCTCTAATTATTAATTAATTTTTATCTTAGATACCTCTAATCTTCTTAAAACGTATCCTAGAAATTTTCCAAAAAAATAATCAAATATTTTTTTTTTTGTTTGATGATATTAAAAAAATAATAATCAAGTTTTTGGTTGAATTTCCAAGGGTTTTTTTTATCGTTCCATGGCATTCTAATTTCTCTAGAGATTTTCCATTTATTGCTCCATCTGATTTCTAAACACGGTGATTTTCTTCTGATCTCTTTATGGATTCGAAGGAAAACAATAGGGCCCTCAATGGTGGAATATGAGGAAAATGTAGGGAGCCCTTCGAACTTTGTTTGTCCAACCAAAGAACGGAAATCAAACAAGGTGTTGGTTGGAAAGATTTTGGCAATCAGAAGTTTTAGAAGGTTTACTACCACGAAGATAGCACAAAAAACATGTGTTGAGAAGATTGACGAGAACATTTTTTAAGTTCACCATTGGGAATAAGGAGGATCAGGACATTATCTTCCAAGGATGCCCTTGGTCTCTAAATGGTTCTCATTTTGTGTTGAAGGACTGGTAGATGAACATGGCTTTGAAGCAGATTTCATCCAGTTAGAATTTGGCTGAGAGTTAAACAAATGAGGAAGGAATGAAGGAAGAAGAACTGAAGAACACTCAAAAGTCTGAAAATTTTTCCAGCATTTTCATACAATCAGTTCTTCAACCATTATAAGCTAACAAAGAAAATATAAATACACAAAAGCAATATTCTATGATCAGTAGGAAGCATGTTGCATCTGCCTAACCACTGTCCAGCCACTCTTTCACCATGTGGCTTGCATAATGCCACTCCAATTCAACCATATCTTAATACAAAATATTTCACATTTCTAGTGGTTTTATCACAACCAAACTAACCAACTCTAAACTAAACTAGCACAACAATTTGGTTACTTCAACTATGAGTAATCTTACACCATTTTAATCATAAATACATTAAACACAAATATCATCAACAATAAACTTCCTAAAAATGCCACAATCTAACACATTCAACTCGTTGACCTTTACACTTTAGATTCATGGACTTTCACCAGTCTATATCCATGAAGGAACTGCTCGAAGAGTGGGAAAGACTATCGATAGAGTTCACTCGGAGTCTTTAGCAAGGAGATGTGTGGTGGCTAATTGTATCGTAAGAATTCGACTAGATCTGAAAGTTGAAAACCCTATTCCAACGGGGTTCTTCCACGACATGATTGATGGAGAGAATCTCTATATCCAATTCAAGTATGAGAGACTTGCTAATTTATGTTAAAGCTGTAGCATGCTTGACCATGTCATAGGAAGGTGTAGGATGGGAAACCTGGCGACCAATACGACATGCAATGGTATCTCAGCCACCATGGCTGCAAGCATAAAATAATGGGAACTTTGTGTTAACCCTCCAGAGGAGAAAAAGATGGACCAGCAGTGTATGGTAGTAAAAAAAGTAGTTGTAGTCAATCATACAAAATAAGATTCCCAAAATTTCCATATTAGTGAAAGTATTAGTCAAGTGGTGGATAGTGTGAGACAATAATGTGATAGAAGAACTCATTTGGAGTTTCTGTTAGAAATATGACCCAAGAGAGGTTCTAAAGAGAGGAAAACAAGATATATTTGCATAAAAGCCTCTACTTACATTAAAGGTACAACATATGGTTTATACAAGATCATAAACAAAAAGAAATACCTAATCTCTGTCATTTGACAGATACAACCATGCTGCCTTTTACAGACATGATTACCTCTATTAAGCATCATAACATAGACCACTAAAAACTAATAAAAGGATCAGCCAAAATAAGACTAAACACAAGGTATACATAGTTTACTTGTTTCACATGTAACCAAGACACTTGACACAAAGCTGATCCAAAAACAACCAGATTTGAACTAATCTGGTTTGCACAAAATGTTTTCATCTTCAACCTCTTTGTTGCTATGTCAGCAGCCATGTCACCATAAGTGCCACCTTCAACAATTTCAGAATGCTATAGAGATGTATAACGAGATGCATGCCCTAAATCTTACATTTAAAAAAGCAAGATTGGGTTGGGTGCTCTGATTCTTTTGAGCATAGAGGTAATGGAACTGAGTCGGGGACTCCCTTTTAGGTTTTTAAAAATTTGGAGTGAAGATTTGACGAGTTTCAGAATGGTTGAGAATGTCTGAAGGAGCATCTGCCTTGAGAGACTTGAGTCCTAAAATCTAACTCGATAGTTACAAAGAACGGCTATAGAGTTCAAAAAGCTGAATAAGTCTCATTTTGGGAATGTTTTCAAAAATATAAAGAAGCTGGAAGAAGAGCTACTTAAATTACAATATGTGGTTGCTTTTAATAAAGATCGAGTTTGCATAATTAAAGAGGAGCTAAGGGAGTGACGAGCTTGACATGAGAGCAAGTATTGTGGTGAGATGAAGAAGAAAAAGAATTACGTCTAGCTTAAAGTTGGAGATAGGAACTCAAAATATTTTCAGGCTAGTATTGTGGTGAGATGAAGAAGAAATATAATTACCTCGATCAAGAATGGGAGGAATGGATCTTTGGTAATGCTCATATAAAAGATTATTTTATAAGAAAATTTACAGGTTTATGTTCTTCGAATAGCCCTGTGATTCTTGATAGCTTATTGGAGTCCCTTATGATGTTTGTATATGATGAAGAGAATTAGGAGATTACTAGGGTTCCTAACATGGAGGAAATGAAGGATTATGTCTGGAATATGTATCCTCTCAAGAATCTGAGCCCTGACGATTCCCTAAGAGCTTTCTTCGGAAGCTACTGGGATACTATTTAGGACCAGATTGTGAGTATGGTGTAAGAGTTTTTTTTTTGGAACATTTGATAGAAGAATTAATGAGACTTTTCTAGTCCTAATTTCCAAAGTTCGTACTACAACTTAAACCAATTTAGGCCTATTAGTTCGTACTATAACTTTTTTTTTTGGAACATTAGATATTACTTCCTAACATCATCTCCCCTAACCAATAGCTATGAAACTTAGAAAGTTACTGCTTAACATCATCTCTCCTAACCAATGGGCCTTTATGGAAGGGAGATGGATAATCGAGAATACTGTAGTGACTAAAGAATTGGTGCAAAAGGTGCGAAAGCATAATGGGAAGCAGTGGTTGATGCTAATGAAGATTGATATCAAAATAGCCTATCACAGTCTTAAGTGGAGTTTTATCGGTAAGGCTCTTCAAATGTTGAGTTTCTCTCAAAAGGTTAGAAGGTTTATAATGAGCTATCTTACTTCAGTGGAATACAATATCATGTTGAATGGCAGTAGGGCTGGCTATATTAAACCCACTAGAGATTTGAGGTAAGGGGACACTCTGTCTTCATTCCTAATCATTTTGAGTTCAGAGATTTTCAATACTTCTGAAACAATGTCAAGATATAAATGAGACTAGACTTTGTAGAATAACCCCAATTGTGTCTCATCTCTTTTATGCAGACGATATGCTTTCGGCTACAAGAGCAGTTTTTTAAATTGCGGGCTGTAGCTAGTTGTGCGAATCTTTACTGTTTTTGGTCTTGCTAGTTAGCTAATATAAATAAATCCCATTTACTTTTCTCAGGGAATACTAACTTAGGGATAGAAAAGTGGTGAAAGAGCTTTGGGGTTGAGAGAGATAAAGAAAGATTTAGTATATCTCGGTAATATTTTGATTTTTGGGAGAAATAAGTCTAAAGAATTCCATAGCTTAATGGAATAACTTCAAGCGAGGCTATAGGGATGGCAGAGCCAACTTCTCAATAAAGCTGGAAAAGCTACGCTGATCAAAGCTATAGCTCAAGCAATTTCAGTTTACTCGATGTCTACTTTTCGGCTACCATTTGCAGTTTGCAAGGAGAAAGATGCAATGGTTCGACGATTTTAGTTGGGAAAGGAGGGAAGGGTAAATCAAATTCTGAAAGATATTACTTTTTAGTTTTTGGACTTAGATTTTCCGACCAAAAGAGTTAAGAGGGCTCAATTTTAGAAAATTCAATCATATCATTACAGCTCCAATTGCAAAATTGGGATGGAAGCTAGCTAGAGAGGATGAAAGTCTATGAACAGCTTTGCTGAGGGCCAAGTATTGCAGTTTGAGATCGTAGTTTGGTTGTAGGCCTAACCAATGAGATTCTGGAGTTTGGAAGGGAATTTTAAGTCTTATTTTAAAGGGCTTCTGCTATAATCTTGGAGATGGGTGGTCTATAGACCCTAAGATTGATCCTTAGACCCGTGGAGGTTGGAGACAAATCCCATTTTACAGGAACAAATTGTGCTAAACCAAGCACATAGACTTGCTCATTTCAAATATGAACTGTCAAATGAGTGGAAGGAGGAAATGCTTTAAGAGGTTTTCGATCCAGAAGAGATGAAGGGGATTAGAAAGTTGAGATGGCTTGTGGGGGAGTGCCAAGAAATTTTTTTTGTGTACGGCTAGTGTTGATGGTTTATTCTATGTGAAGAGTTGGGGTGCCAATCCTCATGAGAGGAGCAATGTTTTTTTGGAGAATACTTTCAAGTTTTCTCCCTACTAGGGAGGTTATTTTTTGTGGAATCCATAAGGGTGATAAAGATTGTGCTTTGTGTAAAAGTGGAGGAATCTGTGATGCATCTGTTCACTAAGTGCCATTTTATGGAAGTTATGGCTTTCATGAGTAGGTGTGGATGCATGGAGTTGCGAGAATGTTAAAGAGTTAGGGAAGCAATGTTTGTACCCTTTACGGGAGAATTTGTGGAGTTGTTTTGTCAAAAGATGAGGCCACCATTATTCTTTAAGCTTTTAAGAAGGTGGGGTGGGCTGCACTAAACCCATGAATTCAGGAGGAGAACAGAAGTGTCCTTGACATTATGAGAATAGCTGAGTCATGGGTGGAGGAACAACTTAACATTATGAAACCTTCTGTAATTGCCACAGGTAATGGCATAAGTTAGCCGACTAGATGGATGATAGAGAATTTCAGCTGGGAACAGGTGGTGTGGTGAAGTGATGCTAAGTGCTTAGTTGAGCATATCAAAATCTTCAAGAAGTTATGTGTTTGGAATACTCACCACTAGGTGTTGGCCTTGCAATATTAGTTTCAGAGGCATGATTGGATCTTAGAATAGAGCTTTAGAAGTGCAAATTAGCTAGTTGATGGTGTTGTTGCCTGATTTTCATCGCGCAAGAAATTTGATATCACGTGGCACTTTCCTGGCAGGATCCTAGATTTAGTCCCTGACTTCTGCAATACAGAACAACGGCATTAAGGTGGGGCTAGTGGTGTCATCGGCGTTTCCACTCTGATGCCAAAGTCAGTAACGGGCTTATTCCAAGAAACCCTTTTCAGGTTCATGTAAGTTATTCCCACTGTGTAGCCTGCCTTCAGTTCCACACTGTGGGACCCTCCAGAAACCTGTCAAAGGAACGATGGCTACTTGTTTAGGGTTATTAGGGAGTGTTTAGGGTTTAGATTCCTAGAAAATGATCCCCTTCCCACTCACCTAATCTTACCTTAAGTACCCCTTCCTGACGGCTTGGATGCTAGGGTTAAAAACCCTCATACCTTGGGATCGTGACACCTGGATTGAGAGGTAAGGCAAGTTTTGAACCCAAGAATTACGGCTCAATTAGGGTGGCTTTATTCATCCATGCTAAAGCCATGCCCAGGCTTGCCTTCGGCCCTGCCTGATAGGCTGGGCTCTGCCTGTCTGTGACTGACGGGCCTAGTCCAATGTGGATCTGTAAAGGTGCTAAGGGGCTTGGGAGGTTTTCTAACCCATACCCTAAAAATCCCCATAACATTAGCCCCCAAAACTGGCCCAATTTTCAATTGGGGTAGTCTTCACTATTACGAGACAGGAAACTTGCCTAGACCTTTTAATTTCTCTGTCAGGTATTTCAATTTCTGCTTGTGCGTTGCCTAGATAGAGACTTGGAGCGAACTTTGAAGACCTTTTTTTTTCTTAAATTTCAAATGACCTGCTGCATTAATGCTTGAACTATTTTGTCCGTCCATTTCGATCCGATGGTTAGGGCGCATCAGTGTGGCTTATGGTGTCAGTCGCTTTTTTGCATTCCCCATTAATGATGATGTGGGAGAGAGAAAGTGGACGTGCCCCTTACTGCCTCGACTCTTGGCTTACCCTCTATGCTGGAACGTGGGTGAGCAATTCTTTCTCATTTCCTAATTTAATTTTGAAGCTCTCATTTTCCATCATTTTCTGCCTTCTCAACCTAGATTTTTGAATACCTGCACTTCGATCACCATCATTCCTTCGAGAGTTTTTTGGGTACCTTCCATCAGTTTTTGTTTATCCCTGCTTCAATCTTCAGTCCGGCGCTTCTCAAGTAAGGCTTTATGCTTATTCCCTTTTCTTCCTTTTTTTATTTTATATTTTCCTTGGTTCTGAACCTGTTATGACCTTCCTCTCCACCTTTCAGGGCCTAACTAATCGAACATTCATTGTGCCGGAGGTTTCCATTACAAGGAGGTTTCTTTTTTCTTCACATTTGAAGGTAAACTACACTTCTTACTCAATGGCTGGTTGTGTGCTACGCATGAATGCATATTCTTTTTTTTATACCCATATGCATAATTTGTCCTCAACGGCACTTGCCATCGTAGGTTTCCCTTTAGGTTGTATCTTGCTTGCCTGGAGGTTGTAGATATTCGTATTTCGGAGACCTTTTCTGATTTTTTCATGTTAACCTTACTACGTTGGATCTTTTCATCTTAGTCTTCTGTGGCCGAGTAGTTAGGTATCTGTGTTGTTCATAAGATAGGGGCTTTCCCATATGCCTGACAGTCCTCTTTATTGTCTTCAGATGTCAGATACTTCCACAAGTAGTAGCAGCGAGCTGCTGCTACAACTGCCTACTATCCTCATTAGTTTTCAGTCAACCAACGACCCCCTACCTAGACCTATCCAGGAACTTAGGCCCTAGCCTTCAGCCTGCAGAAAATCTCAATGCATGGCCAACATATTCTCCTCAATAAGGTCCGACCCAGGAATTGTGGAGATTTCTGACTCAGAGGGAGCTGAGCTGGAAGTAGCCGAGCCTTCTGTGGCCGTTGATTCAATGGGTCCTTCAGGGCATTCAGTTCCTCCTTCCGGTCCTTCCTCTAGGGCCACTAGATCCACTAGGACCACTATGACCGCGAGAGGGCCAACCGGGTCTAAAGATGAATTCTGAGATTGTGATTTTGTCATATCTGACCTGACAGAATCAGGCCTGGCTAGCCTTCTGGAAAGTTTTCCCAATGAAGGGGAATTTGCTAGTTCCCCTCCCCCTGGGAAGGTAGCCCTGAGCAGTTGATTTTTTTGACTGCGGATTCAGATTACCTCTAGCCCCCTTTGTCTGGAGGCTCCTCGGGGAAATTAATCTCGCTCCCTTTCAGTTAGAACCCAATGTCTGGAGGTTCGTGTTCTGCTGCTATGTGCTATTGAGGGAACATTTTCAGTCTGATTCTACCCCCTCTGAGATTCAGGCTCTCTTTGAAATTAGATTAGTTCCCATACAGGCTGCTCTATACTATGTCTATCATCGACGGAGGAGATTCGTCCAATATCTGCCTGAGATTACTGGGTGGAAAAAGGATTAGTTCTTCGTCGCTGGTTGCTATCCTAGGGAACCAGGATGAGGTACATGTTCCTCTGCAATTTGGGGGCCGAAATCATGGGTGGAGTTCATTTCCCCCTCTCCTTGGTGAAGTCAGTAATTCCATGGTGGACGCAATTCTAAGTTTGAGCCTCGAATATAGGGACTACAAGTCCATTCTGTCCAGGGAAAGACTATCATTCGGTATGAGCCAGGGGCGATCATATGGTTGCATCTTGTGATGGTCCTCTCGTTTGTATGTACTTTATCTTATGACATTCTCTGATTGGTTTTTTCATAGTTTCTTATAGCTATGAGTGGTCAATCAGGAAGAAGTGGTTCTCGTAGGGACCTGCCTGGGCGTCTACCGAGGGAGCTCATTGACCTCACTGAGGCCCTGAAGTCAGTGAAGCTGAAGCATGGCTCCACCCTCAGTGGTTCGGCTTTTGTCTCGAAGCCAGCCTCCTTAAAGGACAAAGAACCTGCCTCAAGGTCGCAATCCCATTCTGAAGAGGAGCTGTCCTCTAAGGGAAAGGGAGCCCTTCGCTTATCAAAAGGTAAAGAGCCTGCCACGGGGGTGGCCGAGGATGAAGTGGTATGCCCCTCTTCTTACCTTGTTGGCCCGCTGGCCGTTCTCCACTGAGAGTTTCCTCCCATGGAAAACAACCGGCGCAGCAACACTCTTATTTCCTTTGTGAGTTCTCCTTTAAGTATTCTTCCCCCTTTTTTTATGCTTAGCCCTGACATATTTCGCTTTCCTGTCGGTTTTCAAGATTAGGAACTAGTGGAGATCGAACTCCAGGCAGCTGATGTGTCCCTATCCTGCCTTAAGGATGCGGAGAAGGAATTGGAGGGGGCCAAATAGCGCACCTCTGCGCTTGAATACATCCTATGTAGGAAGGAGGGGGAGCTTCAGAAGAAGAACAAGGAGTTGAGGAGTTGGGGTCATGCCCACCAAGATCTTGAGGCTCACCTTAGGAAGGCCCTGGATGAGGTCAAGTTTTAGCAGGATAAAGTTGCGGCGATATCATCAGCTTACCAGAGCCTGGTGACTCAGGAATATGGGCAGTTTGATGTGGGGGTTGATGCTGCACTCAATGAGGCCCGATTATGCTTTCCTGGCATGGACCTCTCCGTGCCGGAGAAGTCCTTGGGGCTTGTACCTGCTTCCTTTCAAGACCTGCCTGCCCCTTCTAATCCTATACATAGGTCCCAGCCCTCTGTTCATACAACTCTTTCTTCCATGGGCCAAGTATCCGAGACTTTAGAGGTTCCTGCTCCTGGCCAAAGCCCCCGAAGCTGCAGTTCCCCAATCGCGGCACCTATTGAGGAAGCCGATTCTGGAGTTCCTGCTTCTATCTTTGGTGTCTCCCTTAAGTAGGCTTTTCTTAGGGGGACACTGTATCCAAATGTTGTTGTCTTTCATTTTCCTTCTCTAGATGGATGATTTTTTTTGTTTTGTTTTGTTTTTTTGTTGTTGTTGTTTGCTTGTGTAAGCCAATTTCTAATTCCTATATGGATTTTCTTTTTCAAAGCTTGACGATGATTTTATTGTTCCCACTGCTATCCCCTCCAAACTTTTACCTATTCCTTCAGGACAGGTAAGAGTTTTCCGTAGTGTGGACTGGATTTGCGAGAGAACCGGGGCCTAACTTCAACTATTGACTGGAATTCGAGTCAGGCCTTTTGAGCAGACAACAATAGGCTTTAGTTCAGGAAGAACGTGGGCATGACCTCAGCTATCTACTGGAATTTAAGTAAGGCCTTTTGAGCACATAACAATAAGCTCTAGTTCAGGAAGAACCTGGGCTTGACCTCAGCTATCGACTGGAATTTGAGTCAAGCCCTTTGAGCAAACAACAATGGGCTCTAGTTCATGGAAGATTCTAGGCCTGACCTCAGCTATCGACTGGAATTTGAGTCAGGCCCTTTTAGCAAATAACAATGGGCTTTAGTTCATGGAAGAACCTGTGCCTGACCTCAGCTATCGACTGGAATTCGAGTCAGGCCCTTTGAGCAAACAACAATATGCTCTAGTTCATTGAGAACATGGGCTTGACTTCAGCTATCGGCTGGAATTCGAGTCAGGCCCTTTTAGCAAATAACAATAAGCTCTAGTTCATGGAGAACCTGGGCCTGACCTTAGCTATTGGCTGGAATTTGAGTTAGGCCCTTGGAGCAAATAACAATAGGCTCTAGTTCATGGAGAACCTGGGCCTGACCTCATCTATCGGCTGGAATTCGAGTCAGACCTTTGGAGCAAATAACAATAGGTTTTGAGCAGCCAAGTATTCTTTTCTGAATGAGCATTTGTTTTTTTCGAAAAATAGAAGAGTCTTACAAATGCTTTATGTCGTTACATTGGTCTATTGGTAGTAAATCTTTAAATGCTCCGCGTTCCACGAGTGGGTTAGCCTTTTTCCATCCAGTCCCTCAGGCTTGTACGTCCCTGAGTGCAATACTTTAATTACTTTGTATGGGCCTTCCCAGGTAGGTCCTAGAGTTCTTGCCCCATGTTCCTTAGTGTTGAGCATCGTCTTCCTCAAGACTAGGTCTCCCTGTTAGAAGCATCTCTGCTTTACTTGGGTGTTGTAGTACCTTGCCGATCTCTGCTTGTAGGCTGCTGCCCTAATTTGTGCCATATTCCTCTTTTCTTCGATCAAGTCTAGGCTCAAGCATATCTGCTCATCGTTCTTGTCAAGACTAAAGTACCTGAGTCTAGGGCTTGGCTCTTCGATCTCCACATGTATCACTGCCACAACCCTGAATACTAAAGAGAATGGGGTTTTTCCAGTTCCAGTCCTGGGTGTGGTCCGGTATGCCCACAAAACTATTGGGAGCTCATCCACCTAGGCCCTTTTATGCACATCTAGCTTAGTTTTCAGGCTGTTCTTAATTACCTTGTTGACAGCCTCAACTTGTCCATTCGCTTGTGGATGAAATGGGGCCAAAAAGGCTGCCTTGATTCCTAGATTCGAACACATCTCTTTGTAGTTCTAGTTATCTAATTGCCTGCCATTGTCCGTTACAATGGTGTGTAGTATTCCGAATCTACACACAATTGACCATAAGATGAAATTTGAGGTTTTGGCCTAAGTTATTGTGGATAACGGCTCAGCTTCCACCCACTTGGTGAAATAATCAATCGCAACTATAGCATACTTTGCCTGGTTTCTACCCATTGGTAGGGGCCAATGAGGTCCACTCCCTACTGGGCAAAGGGCCACGGGCTTGTGATTGAAGTGAGATGTTCAGGGGACTTCCTAGGCATGTTGGCAAACCTCTGGTAGGAATTACATTTCTGTGCATGAATTCGTACATCCTCCTTCATCGAGGGCTAGTAGTACCCCTGACGGATTACTTTGTTAGCAAGCGATTGGCCACCTGAGTGATTGCCACAAATCTCCTCATGTATTTCTCTCAAGACATAATCGGCTTTGGCTGCGCCTAAACACTTCAGGTAGGGGAGTGAGAAACCCCTCTTATACAATACTCCATTGATCAAGGTATAGTACGAGGCTTTGTATTTCAAGCGCCGAGCCTCCAGCTTATCTTCAGGCAGGATTCCTTCTATCAGGTATTTAGCTATTGGATCCATCCACTCATATTTACTATCCACTTGGTTAACTGCCTCCTCCCTTTTCTTGTAGCTCGTTTCCTTAAGTGTTTTGAAAGGTGCACTTCGTGTGAGCTTCGAGTCTGATGCCGAGGCAAGCCTTGCAAGTAAATCTACGTTTGCATTATCTTCTCTTTGTACCTGAGTGATTCGATATTCTTCAAATTCTTGAAGCAGATCTCTTACCTTGGCCAATGATATCATGCTGCTTTCCCTTGCCTGGTACTCCAAATTTACCTGCCTGACCACTAACTGTGAATCACTATAAACTTGTAGCTTTTTGGCTGCCACCAATCCTGCCATCCTCAAGCCTGCAATCAAAGCTTCATACTTAGATTCATTATTTGTTGCCTTAAACTCAATGCGGATTGCATACTCGAGTTTAACATAATCAGGTCCTGGTGTTGTAAGTATGAATCCAGCCCCACTTCCATGCTCGCTTGATGAGCCGTCGACATGCAAAGTCCAGAATGTGGTTTGGTCTTTGTGTCCCATTTCTTCTCCGACATCTAGAGGTTAGTCTTCTGACCCTTTCAATGTGGTGAATTTGACAATGAAGTCAGCAACTGCTTGGGCCTTGAATGCTGTCCTTGGGATGTAAGAAATCCCGAATTGCCCCAACTCTATGGACCATCTGATTAATCTTCCTAAGGTTTCTGACTTTTGAAGTACCAGCCTCAATGGATAACTAGTTGGGATAGTGATGGCATGAGCCTAGAAATAAGGTTTGAGTTTTCGAGACGCTACTACCAAAGCCAGGGCAAGCTTTTCTATGGTTAGGTACCTCGTCTCTGCAAACACCATAGCCATGCTGACATAATAAACTGGGTACTGAACTGAAGCTTCTTCGTGGATGAGGGCAGAACTAACCGCTGTCTCTAAAACTGCCAGGTACAAGAAAAGTGTTTCCCCTAATATTGGCTTGGACAGCAACGACGCTGAGCCCAAGTATTGCTTGAGTTGAGTAGATGCCTTCTCTCATTCTTCTGTCCATGCAAAGCTCTTGGGTCCCTTCAGGATCTTGAAAAATGGCAAGCACTTGTCAGTCGCCTTGGACACAAATCGGTTCAGGGTCACTATCCTCCCAGTCAGTCTCTGGAAATCCTTGACCTTTGCTGGAGAGTCCATTTCTAAAATGGCCTTGATTTTGTCTGGGTTAGCTTCAATTCTTCTCTGATTTACCATAAACCCTAGGAATTTACCAAAAGATACCCCGAAGACACACTTGACTGGGTTTAACATCATCTTATGCTTCCTGAGGATGGAGAACATTTGACCCAGGTCAGTCAGGTGTTCTGAAGCTTTAACACTCTTGACCAACATGTCATCCACATACACTTCCATGGTCTTCCCTATCTGCTGGGCAAACATTTTGTTGACTAGCCTTTGGTAAGTGGTCCCTGTGTTCTTGAGCCCAAATGACATCACCTTGTAGCAATAAAGTCCCCTATATGTTATGAACGAAGTTTTTTCTTGGTCCGGCGGGTGCATTTTGATCAAATTATATCCTGAAAATGCATCACAGAAGCTATACAATTTATTACCTGTCGTTGAGTCCACCAGCTAATCGATCTAAGGCAGGGGGAAGTTGTCTTTTGGGCAGACCTTGTTGAGGTCTGTAAAGTCCACGCAGGCCATCCATTTTCCATTGGTTTTTTTGACGAGAACCATATTTTACCAGCCAATTCAGGTAGAGCAGTTCCTTGACAAGGCACGCGTCTAGTAAATTCTTTACTTCTGCCCTAATCGCTTCATAAAGTTCAGGGTTGAAGCTCATTCTCTTCTGTCTGACTGGACAGAAGTCAGGGTTGACATTCAATCTGTGTACTATAATCTTAGGATCAATACCCGGCATGTTGTCATGGGACCATGCGAAAACATCTTAATTCTCTTTTAAAAATCCAGTCAACGCTGATTTGAACTCGTCTAAGATCAGGCTCCCGATTTTAGTCGTTCTGGCAGGATCGTCTAAGACCAGTTGTACCTCTAATAGATTTTCTACTGCTTCTCCTTTTATTGTTTCCTTCCACTCATCCTCTCTGCTTTCTGATTGAGTGTCAGGTAGGTATGCTTCTGATATGATTTCCATCACTCCAGACTTTTCAGTAATCGTTGGCTCAAAGTGTTTGCACTCGGATGTTAGTGTATCGTGAGGACAGGGCTCGAAGCATTTCTGCTGGGAGAAAGATTTTTCCCTTTGGGGCTGCTTGAGGAAGGAATTTCTCCTTGTCTGCTAGGGGCATTCATGCTCGGAGGTCGTCAGGCACATTAGGTGGTTGTGCCTCTCGTGCTGCGGATTGGGATTTTCAAGCCTGGGTCCTGGAATATAGCCAATGATTACGTGTGAATGTTTTTGTCACGCAGGGATGTTGCGTAACATTTTCTTGACTCATGATGGTCTCCACGAACGCACCCGGTTCCTCCCCCTGGAGTAGAAAACTTCATCAACAAGTGATAGGTTGAGGTTGCTGCCTTCAATGCGTTCAGGGTTGGTATTCCAATTATGGCGTTATATGCTGATGGGGTCTTCATTACCAAGAAATTTGTCATCACCGTGGACTGGTCAGGGGCATGCCGTACCGTGATAGGGAGTTCAATAGACCCCTCCGAAAACATCGATTCACTTGTGAAACCTAAGAGAGGGGGTCCTTACTTGTTTGAGTGCTTCTCTTTTTAGTCCCAGCGCGTCATAGGCTGGAGCATACAAGATATCAATTGAGCTTCTTGTGTCTATTAATATGCAGAATATCATGTGGTTAGCCATCTGCACCGCTATCACTATTGCATCATCATGTAGGTGGTGAATATTCCTAGCTTCTTTATCATCAAAAGTTAATAAGAAATGGTCCCCCCGCAATGCTTTGGGTTGCCTGGTCGCCATATTTACTTCAAATTGCTCCTGCATGCCTTTAGCGTCCCTCGCATATGCTTTCCTTGATCTGTTGGAGTTCCCCCCATGCCTGGTCCTCCAACAATAGTTTGCACACTTCCATTAATCTCTCTTGGTCGGAGTGGTATTACAGATGCATCCTCCACTCTGGTTTGCTCTTGTCTTAAAGATCATGCCTGATTAGTGACTCCTGCCACAAACTGCTGCAGGTGTCCCCTCTGAATGAGAGCTTCTATTTTTTCCTTTAATTCTGTGCACCCGTCGGTATCGTGCCGTAGTCTTTATGGTATCTATATTCTCTCTTCTTGTTCCGAAACTGAAATGGAGTCTTGATCGGGAATGATTGTTTCAACATGTTGTTTCCTTCAATTTTCATCAATACCTCTTCACACGTCATGTTGAGTGGTGTGAACCTGCCTAGTCTGTCTCTAGGGAACCGAGGTTCCTAATTTCTTTCATCATTACTCCTCTTGTTGCTCACGACCCCGTTCCTTCGGTTCCTCTGTGAGTCATTTCGACCCTCATGTTCCTGCCTCGACCTCCTTCGTGATTCAATTGTCTCTTTTGCTGAAATATGTTTGTGGGTCTCCACCAGCATCTCGGGGAAAGTGTGAGGAGGATTTTTTTGATATTGAACCGATAAAATCTTCATCTCTCAAGCCATCTTGCATGGCCTTCATGGTCCGATCATTGTTTCCCCCTCCGACTTGCATCAGAGCTTCTGTAAATCTATGAACGAATGACTTCAGGGATTCGCCTTCCCTATGAACAATTGAAGACAAGTGAGTAGGGGGTTTTCTTACTTGTCGAGCCCCCAGGAACTGGGCAGCAAAGGTATTCTCCAGTTGGTCGAAAGAGCCAATAGTTCCTGGCTTCAAACTGGTAAACCATGTTCTAGCCATTCCTCCGAAGGTCAGTGGGAAAGCCCTGCACATGATTGAATCCTTAGCTCCTCAAATTCCATCCAAACTCGGTAAGCCCCCAAGTGTTCTCCATAGTCGATTCGCCCCTCATAACATTCCATATGGGAAATCTTGAAGTTAGGTGGGAGCGTTGCTTGCTTTATCCCCAATGTGAATGGTGAAGTGGACTAGGTCCCTGTTGCATTGAGAGGCCCATGCCTAAGTAGGGGAGCAAAGAGGTTTCTCCCTCGAACCTGGCCTCCTGCTTCGGTGTAGGTGTCTCTCACAGCAGCTAGCCTTCTCCTTTCGTCTTCTGCTACATCCTTTTTGATTTCATCCTCGAATCGCTTTTGTTCCTCTGCCCTAATGCGAGCCCTCTCCTCATCCAGGTTCCATCACCTATGGCATTTAGGCCTCATCTCTTCTCGGACTCTAGCCTTATCATTCTCATTACGTGCCCTCTTTCTGGCATCCAGAAAGGCTCTCAGATTGCTCAAATCTAAGCCTTCTTTGGGCAATGAGAAGGCATCACTGATTGATCTGTGTTTCAAACTTCCCTGCCTGTCCCTCGAGATATACGGGGAGGTTCTGACATCCCTTCTAACATCTCAATCCAGTGGCCTTGAATGCTCACACCTCGGTTCATTCCTTCCTCAGCCTCTGCCATCATTTCTCTGTGCTCCTCATTCTCTGCGCTCCTGTGACCATGCATGGGGACGTGGAGAATCCACAAGCTCCTGGCTCCTGCGTGTCTTGTCTGGGAGTGTTGTACTTGCTGGTTGTTTTGATTCTGCACCATTTGTCCTATCAGATGTTCCAAGCCATTCTCCACGTTAAACAGGAGAATCCTCTCAGACCGTGGGGCTACCCTCCTGTCACTACACCTCCGGGGAGGTAGCTGTGACAACAAAGCTGTTGGCTCCCTGGGAACAGTGGCTTCTCGATGAGGAATATTATTCATTCTCATGGGCTGCTTGGCCCTGACTTGCCTTTTCGATGGCTCGGCGCCACTATTCTCTAGTCCTGCTTCTGGCTGATCCTCCATATTACACTCATTATCCTAGCCGCAATAATGATTTTGCCGCCCAACTTCTTCTCTTGGAGTCATGACTTTTCCAAATGATCTTTTTACCGGTGATTATGGCTGTGCGTAATTTCTAGATCTTGGCACAACTTTAATATTATTCTTCACACAGACGGCGCCAATGTTGTTGCCTGATTTTTGTCACTCTAGAAATCTGATATCACGCAGCACTTTCCTGGTAGGATCCTGGATTTCTTCCCCGACTCCTGCAATTTTTTATTCTATTCCAAAAATATTTTGGTCTTCTTAGCATTTAAGGTTAATTTATGTGAATTCTAAGAGGGTGATTTACTTTCGTTATTGTTGTTGGCGGCCTTGGTTGTTGGTGATGTTGAGATTGTTGATTTGGATGATCAATTTCTTACTTTTTTGTTCAAATTGCATTTCAATTGTTAATTTTGTTACCTTTGTTTATGCTAATGTTTTGTATAAGGCGCGTAGTTTGTTGTGGACTTATTTGGTAAATTTTTCTACTTCTATTTCGGGTCCTTTGTCAGTCATGGAGGATTTTAATGTGATGATGGATGCTCATGAGAAATTGAGTATACCACCTAACTGTAGTCCTCTTGCTTGGATTTATGAGACTCCATTTCTTGTTTGGTATACCATCTAATCATATTTTTTATGCTAAGTTTATGGATGCTATTGATAATGCTGCTTTGTAGGCTATTGATTCTCTTGGTTAATTTTACACTTAGCTTAGATAAACATCTAGATATTTTGTTGAGCATATGTTGGATAGGAGCTTTGTTTCGTCCTCTTGCTTGGATTTTTAGGAATCCATTTATTGCAATTCTCTTATGCGTTATCAGTCAGATCATTGTCCGTTACTTTTTTCCTTTTCGAAGGATTTGGATTTTGGTGCTCGGCCTTTTTGGTTCCTTTCCATGTGGACCTCTCATTCAAGTTTTTTAGACCTAGTTTCTTCAGTTTAGGCTACTTCGATTTCTGGTAACCCATTGGTTCAGGTTATGTCGAAGTTAAAGTTGGTAAAGACCACTTTGAGGAATTAGAATAAGTTGGTTTTCGGTAATGTGAACCAACATGTTGTAGATGTAGAGGCAAGTTTGAAAGATGTATAGAATAGGATGTCGATTTCTATTGTCTCTAAAATCATGTTTCAGGAAGAGCTTGCAGCTCATGAGGTGCTTGATGGTTTGCTACGAAATCATGAGTTGTTGCTTCGGGATAAGTGTAGGGTGAAGTAGCTTCAGGAGTGTGATTAGAACATTGCTTTTTTCCATTCCATGCTTCGAGCTAGGAAGGTAAATAAACTGATTTCTTCCCTGTCGATTGATGGGGTGGTTACTTAAAATCTAGAGTTGTTTCAGCAACATGTGCTAAAGTTTATCAGGACCTTTTTTTTTTGGAGCAATTGGTTCATGATGCTGATTTGAGGGTTGTCTCAGAAGTTTATCCTTCTTTGGTGCCGGTAGATGACTATGCTGGTTCGCTTACTATTCCTAGTGCTCCTAAGGTTAAGGATGCAATTTCTGGTTTAGATCTTGTACGTGCCTCGGGTCTTTACGGTTTTAATTGTGTGTTTTATCTCTTTTGCTGGAATTGCATTGGTTTGAATGTTGTTAATGCCGTTCAGTTTTTTTTGGGGACAGGTTTCTTGCAATCAAGGCTTAACTTTAATTTTTTGATTTTACTACTGAAGTCACTTGATGTCGATTCTATTGACAAGCTTAGGGTTATTGTGATGGGCAATTTACTTTTCAAGGTGGTCATGAAGATATTGGCAGATCGTTCGGCTCTTATTGCTAGCCGAGCTATTTCAATTAATCAGTTTGGTTTTATTAGGGGTCATCAGATTCAAGATTGTATAGTTTTGGCTTTGGATTGTGTGAATTTGATGCAGAAACATTGTTTTGGAAGTAATTTGGCAGCTAAGGTGGATATCCAAAAAGCCTTTGATACTATTCGTTGGCCATTCTTATTGAAGGTTTTACAGACTTTTGTTTCTGACTCTCGGTTTTGTAGCTGGATTGGTTTTATATTCCAATCAACTAGGATCTTGGTTTTGTTTCATTGTTCCCAGCGTGGCTATTTTGGCTGTTTGCGAGGGGTCAGCCAAAGATATCCTCTGTCCTCTTTGTTGTTTGGGTTGGATGAAGATTTTTTAAGTCATTATTTCACTTCTTTGGTTTCTTCGGGTGCTTTGCTTCCTATGGTTTCCTTGTAGGGTTGTATTTTGTCTACTAATTTGCTTTTCACGGATGATGTCTTGTTGTTTGCTTGGGGAGCATCTCAGAATTTAAAGTTTATAATGAAGGCTTTGAACTTTTATGATGAGTTATCTAGCTAGATGGTTAACTATCTAATATTCTTTTTGGTGAGTCTGTTTCAGCTAGGAGATAGCAAGATTTGTTAAAGGGTTACGGTATGAAAAATGTAGTTTTCCTTTTGTTTATCTAGGTATTCCATTATTCAAAAGGAGGCTAACTGTTGCTCATTTACAGCCTATTGCTGACAACATCTTGTTGTAGATGGATTCTTAGAAAGGTAAAACTCTTTCCTTTGCTGGTCGGGTTTGCCTAATGGAGTTTGTGATTTCTTCTATGTTTGTGCACTCGTTCATGGTTTATAAATGGCCTTTGAGTCTTCTTTCTTCTTTGAATAAGTCTATTAGGAATTTTGTTTGGATTAGTTTGATTTTAACTAAGAAGCTTGTCACTGTTGCTTGGAATGGTTGTTTTTTGCCCAAACGGTTTGGTGGTTTGGGTTCAAATAATTTGAAGTTCTTTAATAAGGCTTTGTTAGCAAAGTTGACTTGGAAATTTATGTATGATGACTTCTATTTTGTGTAATCCTTTTCGCGTGCTCAATTTTGTCAAAGTTGAAGATTAATTTTTATTTTTCTTCTTCCATTTAGCTGGTTAATCGATCTCTTTCTGTTGAGTTATCTTCAGAGAGTTATTGGATTATTGGGAAACATTCTAGGCTTTGGTTATGGCTTGATAATTTGATGGGAGTTTCTTTAGTTACTTTGTTGCCTCATTCTACCATTTCTAATATTTTGGTGTCTTCTTTTTTTAGCCCAAATGGGGGTTGGGATATTCCTTTGTGTTTCAAAATGGTTTTTCCGTTTTTGGTGAGGCTTATTGAGGATACTAAGGTGGTCTTGTCAAGGCTAAATGAGTTGGTTTGGAAGTTTTCTAGTAATGGTCTCTTGACTTCTAAGGATATGTATTGTCATTCTTTGATTTAGGCTGGGCAAGGGATTGGTGATTGGGATGGTTCATTTAGAGTCGCTTTATCCCGCCTTCTAGTTCAATCTTTTTATGGAGGTTGTTGCAAGGTAAGTTACCTTCGAATGTTTCTTTATTTCAGCAAGGGTTTTCTTTTGCTTCTCGTTGTCATCTTTGTAAGCTGAACATCAAATCTTATATTCATTTGTTCATTCATTGTCCTATGCAAAGGCAATTTGGGATTGGGTGGGTTCGGCTTTTGGTGTTCCTATTTAGTCCCAGGGCACAATTTTGGAGTTGTTATTTAAGATGATGGAGTTTTGGTGTAGTCCTCAAATTAGTTCTATTTTGAAGGATGTTGTTTTTGCTTCTTTTTTGGCAATTTGGTTTGCTAGGAATTATGTGTGCTTTCAAGTCTCTTTTGATCCGATTCACATGTCAATTTTATTTGTTGCTCATTTGGTTAAGGAATCGAATGGCTTGCAAACAAGGGCTATAAATAATTCGGTTGAGAATTTAGTGTTGTTATATAAGTTGGGGGTTGCTAGGTTGCTTAGGAAGGCTCCTCAAATTTTACCGGTGCACTGGATGCTTCCTAATGCCGATTGAATTAAGATCAATACACATGGGACAGCTTTAGGGGCACCGAGTTTGGCTGATGGTGGTTTTTTTGTACACGCCATGGCTTTTTAAGGGGGTTTTCACGATTCTTATGGGTAACGGATTAGCTTTAGACGCAGAGTTGTTGGCAATCATTTCTGCTTTGGAGACAGCTCAAAGGTATTCGTGGGATCACTAATTGCTCGATTGTGATTCAATGCACTTGGTTCATTTATTTTCTTCTAGGTCGCTGGATGTGCCTTGGTTTTCCAGGACAAGTTGGGCTTTGTGTCTAGATTTTATTTCTCGTATTTCCTTTTGTGTTTCTCATATATTTAGGAAAAAAAAAATTGATTGCAGATTCTCTCTCCAAACATGCCTTGAAGGTGTCTTTGGAGATTCGATGGTGGAATATTCTTGATTTTTTTTGTAATGTTAGGGGAGATACTTTTTATAGTTTTTATAATTAGTTCCAGAACTTTTTTTTTTCCTTATTTTTGTTTTTTCCATAAGGATTTTTCTAAAATAAAGTTTTAACTAGGTCGAGGTCAATTTGGTCGATCTGTTGTGAACTTCTTTAGTTTGAACTTTATTGTATGTTTTTTCTCTTTTATGTTTAGAAATTTGTCGGGTAATTTCTGAAAGTGCTAATTTAGTAGAGATTTCTAGTTTCAGTTTGGAATCATTCTGTATTAATTTAGTTCATAAATTTTTTTTATAAAATAAAATAAAATAATGAAAAATCTAACCAAAGTACATAAGAAAGTATTTTGTATCCGAGTGTGATTATTTCCACACTTTTATTTTATTTTATTATGTTTAAAAATTTCCACACCCTTATATTAATATAATATATTCACTAAATTCATATTGGTATAAAATAATCAAGTTAAATTTTTATTTATGTATTTTTCTTAAATGGATTTCAAAGAGTATTCAGTAATACCATTTAGTATTCTTTTTTTTTTTTGGTTGAGAATAAGTTTGATCATTTACAGCTTTATGTTATTTTATGGCATAGCACTTTCATCGGGCGATCTTATTTCTCTTAAATGTATGACTACTCCTTTACTTCCTTCAATTTCCTACTCTTCTTTTTTTTTTTTCAAAAAAAAAGTATTTCGTTTCCACAAGAGTATACGTCAGAAAATGTGCCCAAAAAGAAAAAGAAAAAACGAAAGAAATGAAGATTCTCAATCACCTAGATATTCTAGAAAATATTTTCATAGAGATTGTTTTGTTTCATGAAAATATTTCGTTCATTGCATTGCATGAGATTGTTTTGCCTATTGATTGATCGATTTGAACTTTGAAGTAAAGTGAAATTTAAAAAAGAATCGGTTTTAATTCTTTAGGCATCCATATATACCACCATAGATTCTTCTCCACTTGGGTGACAACTTAAAAATCAATTTAAATTTAGTAAAAATAAATCACTTTATAAAAGAAAATTTATAATTGACATTTGTTAATGGATTGTTTGTGAAATGCAAATCATTAAACTTTTTAAAAGAATTATATGAGATGCCAGCTCGAGCAATCATAATTAAAAGAACTCATTTCTATTTTTTCTGGTTTGTTCTGACTAATAAACCTTTTACGTAGTTAGGCTAGTTTTAACAAATTAAGATATTTTATATTATTTAAATATTCCAAAATTGATAAAGTAATCAATTCTCTAGTGTTTGGAACAACCCATCCATATCCAACATCAAGTCATCAATGGGTTGTATGAAGTATGGGCATCAGTTCTCGATCTCCATGAGCTTGGGCTAAACATAAGCACACTATTTAAAATTAAATTACCAAAATGCTACTTTTTTTTTTTTTTTAATTAGAATTTTAAATATTAATTTTTTTTTTCTAGGTTTTCTTTAGGGATGTAAAAAAAACTTAAAAGTCCAAAATCGATCAAATCTATCCAAAAAATTCAGTATGAATTCAACTTGAGCCCGTTCTTTTTTTTTTGGGGTTGGGCTTAGAATTTATATTTTTAATATAAACTTAGTCTGCAGTTCGGACTAATTTCAGATCGGTCTAAGTACAGTCCAATTAGTTTAATTCGATATAATTTTATATTTTCTATTTTTCTATTTTTGTTCAATTTATAATATGATATGTTATATTTGTTTATAATTTGTCATATTATATATTTTGTAAATATTATAAGATTACTTATTATAGTTATTAGGTTATTAAAAATATTTTTAAGCACAAAAAATATATTTAAATCAAATTTTGAAATTATTCAAAAAAATAAACATCAAACATTAGGTTTTATATTCAAGCTTAATCTTAAAATTCAATACCCAGCTTGATACTTATAGACTAAGCACTCCGGTTTTAGATTTAGAGCATTGGTCCAGTTAAACTAGACATGACACAAATTTTTAGGCTTGGATCGAACTAGGCAGGTCGAATTAACACTCCTAGTTTTCTTCCTTCTAGCAATATCCGATGACAGTTCTCACATGATTGTCTATTCTCTCTCCCTCTCTTAAACTTACAAAATGGACCAACAAATCTCAAGCCTAATTTAGAATTAATTGTGTAAATACCATGCTTAGTATATGGGGATGTATACTCTTAATATAATCATGAAAATATTTCTTCTTACCAAAAAAAAGGAAAACATTTCTATATATTAACCTAAAAATTAAAGATGGAACTAGAGCTAGAATAAACCATAAGGTGAGATGGAAGTTCATTAATTAAGGAGGCATTACAGATAAATTCAACAGTTCCATGCATTACATAATTTTATGGTTAAAATGATATTGACCATCTTAGATTTGTCAATTCTTGAGAAATTAATTATAAATAGGGCAAATTTTGCCAAAAGAGAGAGGGAAAGGGGAGGGGGGGTAGGGAGAAGAAGAAAAAAGGTGCAAATTCTATCTCATAGTTGTAGAAACATGAAGAGACATTAAATACAAAGATTCCTCCTACCGATTCATTATCATTTTAACGTATATCATTGGGAACTAATTTGTAAACCAAGTGTTTCACAGATTATGCACATACACAGCCTCACTTTTGACGAAACTATTCACACTTTCATCAATCCTCTCCCTCTTTCCTCTCCTCCCTAAGTTTTGCATGAAAAAAATGGTACAGAATATTAAGAAGAACCAATCATTTAAGTTGAGAGAGAGAGAGAGCAAGAGAGAGAGAGAATTCAAGTAATGTATATGTCAACCTGTTTTGCATCCTAGCTCTTAAAAATGAATCTCTAGTGGGTAAAGCTTCTCCCAAAAACCATACTTCTGCCATGTATTGGTCACTGGAATTTGTATTGTCAACACCATTTTAGCTTTTCCAACCAAAAAAGACTTTCCACCGTATTCTACATTTCAATTTCAAACCGTCTTCCATTTTATCTCGACGTGTATCATTCCATTTTTCGAATTGATGAGATGATATTTCTGATTGATTCTCCCATTGTGAACAACATCAGCAAGATTAATTTCCACATGCCCCAATGGTTCCTACATGGTTGAATATATAATAAAGCACAGTACAATATGTTGGAGAGCTTCGACATAAAGGCAAAGTGATGGAAAACATTACCTTTGATAGGAGAATAAAGCCTGACCGCTTGCTCAAGACCTCGATATAAATTTTCTCATGTAAAGGGGGATCCTCAAGCATGAACTGGAATTCCTCGTTCCAAACTGGATCACGAGTTCTTTTTATCATCTAAAGAACCACAATAGTGATAATAAAAATGTGACGCTTCAAATCATGCCATTCCGCTTATTACGAATACGTACAAAAGCTTATTTTCTTCTCTCCTCTTCTCATTTTGATAATTGTTTTAAAAGTTAGAACTTTTTTCATCTGATAGCTTTACATTGCTGACAATTAAGATTCAATTTGAATTGAACAAATGACCATACAAACAAGACTATATTTTCAGTTGGAGTTAGAGGAGGCAGAGTATGAAGTAACAATTAACACAAATGATAGTTTGTTCTAGATGTATAATTCTATAGTATTCAACTTACTGCAGATCCAGATTCTATATATAAAAGAATAAGATTTTGTGTAGGTTCTCAAATCGCAGACTGGCAGTCATAAATAGTTTAGCTAACTGAAAAGAGTAAAGAGTTCACCTTTGTTTTTTTCTTTTCTCCTCTAAATAAGACCAAAGCATAAGGATTGTTGTGGCGTTGCCCCTCAACATCCTCAGCTCCATGAACCATAACCAAAAGTAAACCTGCTCCACTGGGGGTCTCCTCTTCTGATGCTCTATCAATTCCACTTTCCTTTCTACTAAATGAATCCAAAGATCCACTGAATTTGCTGCTGAATTTGATGCTGTCTTCTTTAAAAGGGACAAAAGTTAGCTCAACGTCAATCTGACCTCGGTTCCTCTTGTTTTGGAAATCACTAATATTTGTGTCCTTGAGCAAATCAAGAGTAAATTCTTTGGTTTCATAAGGTACTAGCAGTTTCAAGGGAACCATCTGCATTCCCAACCTGTCATGTGTCCCAACCTGGGAAGAGCATAGATAAGTGAGAAACAACTTTTTGAATGTTTGTAGAAAAAAAGCTCTTTATATATTGGTAATTTTACCCATAATGAATTTTAAACATACTAGAATGTACAGCAATCACTGACAGGAAACTGATGTTTGCTTTTTGGAAAGTTTTCTTATGTTAAGAGTGCTGAGATCATAGTAACATTATAGTTTTTGGAAATATTCATTTGATTTTGGATAACAACACTTCCTGAGAAACTCTTCTGATTGGCCTTTCAACTGGTTATGATAAGCAGGTAGTTACACCTGCATCTTAATTTTCTATGACCACTTTGCACATGATATTAGAAAAATAAAGACCAAGGTTGTTTCACCCACTTTAAAGTATCTCATTTGCATTTCATTTGTACAACTACAGAAAACACGAATGTCCTGTCCAAACTGGATTGGGAAATGAACTGGATCTAAGTTTTAGAAATACATATGATAATTCCATTAAAAATAAAAATTCTGAAGGCAAGGATGTAGAAAGTTATTAGGCTTTGTCCATTTGCTGTGGGATAGCACAAAAAATAAAAAAATAAAACAGTTGGGCTTAGTTTAGCTGAGTTCCTACTTCAAAGCAACTAAAACAGAAGGTTAGTGAAAACAACCTTGTCCCAGTCGAAGACCTGTAATCGAAGAACTTGAGATTCGGGATCTTTAACAATGAGCTTGAACTTCTCATTCCACTCGGGGTTCAAGGTTTTCTTCTTGATAGTGGTTTTCTTTGATGGTAGCCTCTCTCCGGTCATGCTGAGTTTGACATACGGATCAGATGCCCCTAAAATGTCTTTCTTCAAGAGTTTAAATGCCCTGACAACTTTTACATGAAGTATCCCCACAGGTTTCTTTATGGCCACTCTATATATAGGAATATGAAACAAATCAATGAGTATGAAAGATGGAATATTTTTATTTTTTATTTTTTTTATTATTTTTATTTTTTTTTAATATCCAGCCCAACTTCATGAGCTTCAGATAAAATTCAAATTTAGGCCAGTGAAGTCTATGCTTGAGAAAACTTAATCCTACCAAGAGCATAAATAAATATCAAAAGCAAAAGTGAATAGAGTGACTTCATTTATATGTGATACGAGACCTATAACCTAATATATTACATTGGAACAATCAAGTTGAAATACTCGCATCCTGAATATTCAACCAAATCAACTAAGGCTTTGAGATATGGACATAAGAATTATGAAGTAGATATTAAAAAGATAAATCCATATCAATAAATATCAGAAGACATGATTTTCAGAAGAAAGTGACTTAAAAAAATTAAAATTGTATCTCATATAAACTTACGATGAAGCATCGAGTACAGGTATTTCAAGAGTTTGGGGCCAGTGGTAGAGGCTTGCAACTAGTCTTTTAATAGTTTCCTGCAGGAAATTCAAATAGTCAATTGAATTATATCAATCACAACGATAAGTCACCACCATTTGTAGAATGATGAATGATTAGATCAAGACCCAACTCTTTCCGATAAAAGAATTACTGGTGCAGCACCTGAACAAAACGATTGAGGCCAGGTATAGACATGATATCCCCTCCCAATATATTCATCCCAAAATCTACATCTGGCTGCAGATAAGTCGGAAAAAACATTGTACAAAAATCATCTGATTTATCCTAAATTAGAAAAACCTGCAAAAGATCTACTCTACAATGTGTCAGAGATGATCTAATTACTTTTTCCATCAGAGATACCGCAATGTTTGAAAAACAAGGAAAGGTAGGGACAAGGGGCTTCAAAGCTATTCGTACTCCTCCAGATATTTGTAAATCTACTAACTGGTACAGAAGCAAATCAATCTTCAGGAATCAAATGCATCCGCTCTGCATTATTTTTAGAAAAGAACTACAAATTCTTTAGTTAAGGATTCATATGTTAGGCTGTTCTGACCTGAACTGTAATTTCTAGAGAAAACAACTTTATCACCAAAACTATGTCGGGATTTCCAGCCCATCTAATTGCTGTTTCCATGACTATTTCTTTCTCATTCGTGTCATAGACTTTAAGACCTGCAAAATTGTAAAGCAAACAAAAATATTGGCAAAAGTTATGTTTACTTAGTAAATTCACCTTGTAATGAGGATTTTAGATTCCTAAATCAATCCTTTAAACCCGAATAGTTACAGGACTCTAAGAAAAGAAACTAGAAATGCTAAATGGGAAGATAAAACTCTATGCATCCAGAAACTAATGATGAAACAAGATCAAAAAGTGTAAGTAGAGGTACCAAATATTACAGGACGAAGAGTTCCAAGACTTATACTCTTAAACTCAATCGATTCAATTTGATACTTCCCGATGTACTCTGAAAACATTGGTTCTGCTATGCTTTTTATGAGACCGGCAACTGGCTGTAAACAAAATCGTTAAATTCGACCTCAAAACTGTTAGTTAAGTGACTTACAGTTGATAACTTATGATATCACCTTATCAAGGTAAGGCCAAATGTCTGAGAGAACTTTATTCAACCAATCTACCTGCGTAAAAATAAAACATATTGAAAATGATTATAGAAGTTAAGCAACAAGAGAACATCTGAGTTAAAAAATTCGTCTAGAAATATTATACTAACTCTATCATAATCAGGGTTCTTCACCCACAATGGCATTTCAGGCAGAAGATCTTGCAAGGTACATGTATCTATCTCGTAAATTGAGCTCGCAATTGGCTCCTGCATCATAGACCATGTCAAGGTACTAAACTTTATGCAAACATGTCAGACTTGAAACATATATATATATATATATATATATATATATATAATACATAGGCTTGGAACAAATTTCAATTATAACACATTGGATTGATAACAAGAACTCAGAAAAATAAAATACAAAAGAAATTGAATAGTGCTTTAGTTGAACAAACAACCAATAGAGTCAAACCATTTGTTTTAGTTGAACAAACATAGAAAGCATGTTTACACATAAAATAAAATCAAACCGTTCTACCATGTTCTACGATTTATTTGAATATGAACAAGGCAGGTTAATATCATCAGAAGATTTTCAAATTATAGGACTAAACTAGCCAAACTAAAACTTAGGAAGCAATTGAAATTTTAAGGTGCAAGACTAAATTAGATGTCTACTTAGTTTAGAGAAAAGGAAAACATAAAAAAAAATAATTAAAAAAAAAATACGATATCACAATATAAACACACCCCAAATTCCACACTAACAAATGCACCAAACATACTAAAAGATTCATAATGAGTAAAATGAATGATTCATAATAATCATTAACAGCACAAAACCGTAAAAGGGAATAAATAAATAAGTATATTGAATTTGAATTGGAAATCAGAAAGTGAATTGAAAATCAGCTAGAATTCATATTCTTAACAACATCTTGAGTATGCCTACATTATCTCTAAGCAGCAACTCTCTGAGGAAAATACCATTCCAAAATACAGAGTTCGAGACTATAGTACCCAGTTCACCATTGCCGTAGCAGTCTTACAGAAACATTCTTGGATCACATAAGAAAGTACCCATTAAACCAGATGCTTCAAGTTCAAATTTAAATCTCCACAAAATATTAATCATAAACAAGAACTATAATATGTCAATCACCAAAAAAAAAAAAAAGAAGAAGAAGAAGAACCTCGAAATGTTTATTACCTACCTCTGAATTTTTGGGTTTTGAATAAATGAAGAGAAAAAACCCCACCAAGAGTCCTAGAGGAATTCCAAAAACGAAACCAAGGATTCCCAATAAACTGCTGAGGAATCCCATTTTGAGAAATTCTCTAAAAAAATTAAAATTCAAAAGAACACCAAGAACACTATGAAAGCGTACAGGAAGAGAAAACAAACGACAGAATAAAAAAATAAAATAAAAATTAAAAAAAAAGTGTTTTGAAGCGAATAAAGGCCGCCGATAAAATCTAAGTGAGTTTAACTTGGGAGAGTAACGAAAAGAGAAAAAAACAAACCTCCTCGGACAGAACAAGCCAAAACAGAGACATGTTGTTCTGAACTACTCCTACAAAAAAGAGAAACGATAAAAACTGGGTGCTTAAATTGAACGTAGTTGTTAACCGAAAAAAAATTGGACGTAATTTACCAAAAAAAAAATATATATATATATTGGACGTTGTTGTCCTACTATTACTTTTATACCCTTAGAGTTATCTTTTTTTATTATTTTTCTTGCAGTCCTTTGCAAATGAAGATTCGGATTTCTGACCCATATTCCAAGTTCCAACAATCTCTAGTCACTCATTGATATTGAGGAGAATTCTAAAGTGCAATCCCTTCAAAAGGGTTGAAGTGATGAGGTACATGCCATTGAGTGATACATACTATGGGTAAATAATGATAAAAGTATAAAATTGGTTGCCGGTTTTGATGGAAAGAAAGGGAAGAAAAAAAAAAAAAAGTGGGCGGGAAGAGAGGAAAAATTTGGGAGAAAAAAAAATTGATTTCACAAATTTTTAGGTAAGACTTTGCAATTTGTATGTCAAATGTAAGGTTGAAAACGTGCCACGTCAGCGGAAGAAAAAATTGTGAAAATAGTATTACTCTGCATCTGAAAACGGGGTCCCCGTACAAAAATATGCGGGGTAAAAAATAAAAATGTAAATATTTTTTTCGGAAATATTTAAATGTAAAACATAACTTTGAAATGGATTAAAGTTACTCTTAAATAGACAAATATGACCCATTATGGACAATATTACTCAATAAAGGAAAAAGTCAATTATCTATGGACCAAAGTACTCTACTTTGGTCATATGGTATCTCCTTATGGTAAAATGTAACTTTTTATGGACAATTTAATTTAATTGTACAACTTTACTTTATAATGGCCTAAAGTAACTCTAAAATAGACAAATATGACATATTTTGGACAATATTACTCAATAAAGGATAAAATCACTTATATGTAGACAAACATACTCTATTTTGGTCAGATATTATCTCTTTATAGTCAAATGTCACTTGTTATGGTCAATTTAATTTAATTGTACAACTTTACTTTATAATGGCCTAAAGTAACTCTAAAATGGACAAATATGACATATTTTGGACAATATTACTCAATAAAGGATAAAATCACTTATATATGGACAAACGTACTTTATTTTGGTCAGATATTATCTCTTTATAGTCAAATGTCACTTGTTATGGTCAATTTAATTTAATTGTACAACTTTACTATATAATGGCCTAACGTTACTCTAAAATGGATAAATATGACCTATTATGGATACTATTACTCAATAAAGGAAAAAAGTCACATCTGTAAAGATAAAAGTACTTTACTTTGGTCATATATTATCTCCTTATGATCAAATGTCACATTTTATGGACAATGTAATAAATAAAAGTTAACATTACTTTAATATGAATAAATTTACTCTATTTTGGTAATATATACTACATTATGGTTATATGTTATCCTATTATGGTCAAATTTGAAATGTTACTCCGATATGGACGAATATGTCGCTCTTAGGACTATTGTAACGATCCGACCCTTAGTATCTCGATTTTGGCAGTGTTGACCATGCTCGATCGGAATAGTACCCAATAGTTGACTTTTTATAGGATTAGAATTTAAGTTTGACTTGGATACCATAGCATAGAGCTTATCGATACGAGTCTGTAGACAGGCGGCACGCGAAAAGTGGACTTACCGATAAAAAATTATGAACTTTCAAAGTTATGAGATCACACCGATTTTTTCCCGAGTGAGTCCCAAGCCCGTCCCGGGCTATAAATAGCCCAAGACAGGTTGATGGGCCATTTGGATGACCTATTTCTCTCTCTCTCCTCACCCAAGCAAACAGCCATCTCCGAGCTCCAAATCGACCAAACTCCGGCCATCTCCTTAATACACGCACCAACCATCCTTGTAGTACGTCACGAGGGCTTTCCGACGACATCTTACGGCCACCGATCGGACATTGGACGCGCGCTGTAGCTCCGGTCGAAGTCGCGACGGAGAGATCAAAGTTTTCCGGCCGATCTGCACTATTTCCGGCCATTCCAGCTTGAACCCAGACCCTTACTGCCTATTTCTGGACCTTTTGAGTTCATTTTTGGCCTTCCCTCGCCTAGATTCAAAGCCATTTAAGAGATATCTCAAAAACAAGTTTGGGCAGCAGCTTCCTACGAGTTTTCTGGCGAATTCAGAGGTGATCTTTGGAATGTGAGACCATGTTCTTGATCCTTGTCCTTTGGGCTTCCCAATGGTACCTTGTTTGTGAATTTTGGAGTTCATTTGGTTGATTTTCTAGTCTAGGGGTATTTTGGTAATTTCATTGGTTATCGCAAAATCCGATTTGGAGTGCTGTAGTTTCGGTTCAAGGTTATAGATGTTCAATTAAAGGTATTGGAAAGTTATTGGAAGCTTCAATTGAGTTCAATTTGGTCCCGGGGATTGAAAGCCCTAATTTCAAGGGTTTTGGGATTTACCGATAAATAGCATGTTAAGTAAACGGTTGAGTTAGGACACTTTGTTGCACAAGACTTTAATTTCAGTGTTTGAGAACCTAAGTTTTATCTTGTGATGTTTATCTAGGATCCAAGTCAGCTCCGGGAGACGACCCAGCTGCCGATCGAGTTTGAGCTGTATGCTGTGAGTGGATTTTCTTTCTCAAATTGTTTTGGATTGTGAGATTACTTATCTATACATATACTGATGATGCATACTTAACAAATATTTTTCTCAAAGAAAAGAATGACTTCATATTATTATTTATTATGATCATTATCATATTGACTATATTATGAAATATCATTATGAGCATTATTGTCGTGTTTATTATGATAACTGTCATCATGAGAAGTTACGAGAAAGAAATATTTTTTTTTATCACGCATCTTTATGCATAAGGCTTATGAGAAATGAATATTATTTTTAGCATGCATCTTTATGCATATTATTATTATTGAGATACGTGTACCCCATACCGAGTTAGATATATGGTGTTGTGATGATGTATGATGGATATGGTTAATGATATTGTGTCCATGGCACCAGAGATGATTATTGCCATCCCCTTTGATGCACGTGTATTCATTGTGCGGATGTGAGATTCCCGCATGGGCCCTTCGGGACGCTGAAGGGTTACATGAGTTTCTCCCTTCCCCGCTCTGCGATACCTTGGGATGCCAAGGACCATCGTATGACAGTAGGCTTGCGGTATGATTGGGTATACGAGTACTGAAGAGTAAAGTATTTTTATGCATTCATCTTTGTGAGCATTTGATACATTTATTCCATTATGTATGTATATGCACGGATACAGATTTAATATATTAAAGTCACAAATTATGTTATACGTATCTTATGAGTATACAGTGTATAAATTATATACTATACAATGCATATGCATACTTATCAATTTATGCATGGAGGAAATGAAAACTGGGTTTTTCGAAACATTTTACAAACAGGGGACTTTTCAAAAGAGTGAATGTGAGGTTTCAAAACAGTTATGGTTTCGAATACTTTCTTTTTATCTACTCACTGAGCTTGTCTCATAGTTGTTTAAATCCGTCCCCTTTAGGCTGCTGCTGGTTCTGCTTACACCACGTCTGCATCTCGGATCTACCAGCCGTCCTTCCCTTCAGCTATTTTGATGTACTTCTTATATCTTTGTATCAGACTACTGTATTTTGAGACTTATGTTTAACCTATGTTAGATGCTTTGATGGGGATTATTATCCTTTATGTGTTTTATAGCATATGATGTTTTTGGATCAGTCGATGTTAGTTATTGTTCTTAGTGTTGTTGTTTCCTTGTTACGGAGATTTCATTGTGCTAAGTCCGGGTTAGTACAATGGGGTCGCCCTAGGCGGGATTGTCTGAGTGTCCTGGCCAGACCTCGGGTGCGGTCCTATCACTATTGTTTTCCATTATGGACAATCGTACTCGATAAGGACAATACTGCTCATTTATGGATAAAATTACTTAATTAAGGACATAATTACTTAATTATGGTTTTTATATTCCTTTATTATGGTTCAATGATGGTCAAAGGTGCAATATTACTTTGTTATGAAATAATAAACCTTATTAGGGATAATGTTACTTGAATTTGAACAATAATATTGCTCACCAAGGAAATAATATTATTTAAATTGCTCATTAAGGACGATGCTATATTTTTTGGTGATTATGTTATGTATTTACATAGAAAATTTTCAACGTTAATGAAATAATTTGAAAAGAATGCTGACTTTTTGTTGCAACTTGCATAATTAATTATAGCATTAGAATTGATTTAATATATCTGAAGTTTAAAGGTCATATTTGATATTTTATCCCACCACATCGGTTGCCGGTTCCACTATATTTATATGGCAACGAACAGTGTCATATACATAACAACGCAATATATATATATATATATCATGTACAAATAGGTTCCACTGTTTTATACATTACAAAATATTACAATTTGAACATATAACAATAAGGAAATATTTGCAAAATTCCCCTACAAATTACAATTTGAAGTTTTGGTGGAACAACCCTACCGCATATTTTTTCCTCATAGCTGTAATACTTTTTTCCACAATATTCACTGGTAGCCCACCATATTTATTTTCAATTCATCTCAAAGCGAACATCCCGCAATCCCCATTGCATGAAAACCACATATTCATTATGTGGTTTAAAAAGTTTAACAGACATACGATGTTATACACTAACATATCCAATTGTATTAACAATTTTACATAACAAAATAGGTCTAACGTACCTCACTGATTGCTGAGCAAATGTGTTATCCATCATTCTAATCGTATACGGTTCTAAACAGTCATTGATTTCTGGTCGGTGGTTGTAAATTTGAAAAACATGCAATATTTTAGGCACCAAATAGCATATGCATGTGGCATTTTCCTCCTAGAAATGAGATGTTGTCTTCTTGACAGATGGATCATACAGGTCTACATGCTTCTTAATAATGTCAACGTTTCCAACGAACCAGTGTTTGTTGCCATTATTAACAGGCATGAGCAACTAGGATTTGGATGTAAATGTTAGTAAACACAATGTGCATGTCACATATTTTGAGTATTTACGACTGTTATACGGTATAAATTAATGAAATTATCAAAATAACTTACATAGTCACATGTCCACCACAATCGACCATATATAGGATATTCACCCTTGAATGCCTGAGAAAATATGGTGGCTGCCTTAATCTCCAATAGCGAATCGATGTGATCTTTGTGGCGTATAAACATAGCTTACTGGAAATATAAAAAAAGAGAATGTTTATTGTACTAGACGAACCCCAACTTTATTAATCTGCATAAATGACAAAGGACATGGCATAACCCACCCACAACATGCAATCCAATATTGCACAACGCTATGAAAATGCCTTCGGTGCCATGTACATCCTCTTTCTGATGTGGAATAGGCATGCATCAATGTGCTGCATGTTCAAAATTATTAGCTTATATGTAATAATTTAAATTAAACACTTCTATATATGATTAACAGTGGCAAAAACTCACGTGAGGTTGCAGCGAACCTCCAGGCCGTAAGATACCATCAAAGAAGGTCTTTGGGACCTTACCATATTTTATATCAGCTGTAGTCGTCGGGTTGCTCATCAAGTACCAATCACGGAAGGCAACAAGCTCCTCATCTATGGCTTTGACATTGGGTTCAATTTCGTACTTAATTTTCGATGTGCCCTTGGATCGACCCATGGACTCTACGTAACGTCAGATGATTTGTATTAGCGTCCTGCTCGACTGACGGGACCCAAAAACTGTCCCAGGTCCTCGATGTCATGGGTTGCCCAAATCTGAAATGGCATGCATTCTTCCTGCTTATGCATATCAGTTGCACTGTTATCAGTTAACATCGTCCAATCGCGATCATCGTCAATATGTATATGCAATTCAATACCAATTGGCGTAGTCATTATGGTCGGTGTCGACATATCATGATCCTCGATCATATCACCGCCTTATGACTGTAACACTGATGAAGGTTGATTGATGGGCAGCGGAGTCACATTTTGGCACAAGCGATCATCGTTGATGGCAGCAAGTAAATCTTGAGGCACCACATCGTCTGCTGGATCATGCTGATAATGTTCCACACCCTGACATGTATCATGCGCCGGTAGTGGTGTCGAATCACGAGGCAATACTGTGTCCTGTGGCAATTCCTGTGACACATACAATATACCTAAATGTCAATGACTATTGGTTAATACTCGAATCGTAAATATTAATTTAAAAGTACCTGACCGGTAAGTTTTTCAAGTATAGCATTAAGCTTGCTATTGATGTCATTCATCTGACACTGTATTGCCTCAATGTGGCTATCGAATACATCTTGCTGCTTGGTGGCGGCCAATTCGATCAACATTTTGATCCACCCTTCAAGGCGTTCAAGGATTGTTTCCATCTGCTATATAATCCCGCAAAAATTAAGTTGGCAAAAACCCTTCAGCTGCAATAAATCACAAAAAATAAGTTTTGGGTTCCAGTTTAGGGTTGTGGAAGACTTACAATGTTGTCATTGCAGGCGTCGGCCGATGGGCTTGGTTGCGCACTGTCCGCACACTCGGAAGGTGCAACTGCATTCTCTGGTTCTGTGCCCTCATATTCTTCAACAATCGGTGGAAATCGGCATCCACGTTTGCGATGACCATTTATAATTGTTAATGGTCAGTTTGACGTACAGAACCAAAATACATGGCAAGTATATTAATGAACCTTACATTTTTCTTATCAAATATGGCGTATTTGAGGCCTTCGTACGTTGGGTGAGTCGTTGCCTTCCATCTCAAAACACGAGGCACCGCTTGGGAAATTCTAGTTGCAATACCGTCATCCCCTAGCTTGGGGATACTCTCATAAGCCCACACCTACAACCATAAATAATCCGCAATCGTATATACACCAAAGTTAGGTATATTGGTTAGTAGAAACCGGATCACAAAACATATTTTCATTATATATGTATATGTATATAAGTATATTAGGGCGTACATCAACACGCTATTCATAGAATTGCACCTGAAATGTTAGAAGGAATCCCTTTACGTCATGGCTGCCATAAGCATTTTGCACTTCGCCTAGACGTGGCTGGGTAAAGAACCCATTCAATGCTCTAACTGTCTTGTTGTACAGAAATGTCCCCCAAGGATAGTTATTGAATTTATCTAAATCTTCTACAAGCGTCACAAATTTGATCGGAATTAAAGTTTTCCAGGGCAAGCCTAAAAGTCCCCAGTTCAACAAATATAGTAGCACCATCTTCACAACATCCATGGTTTTTGTACCTAACTGTGCAGCCTCAAAACATTTCTGCAACCTCTCGATCTTGATGGACCTCGAGTTGTCTAAGTACTTCTCTCGTAATCGAAATGAGGTTGCGATGGTCTGTATTCCATCATTGTGGTCCACAATGTCGAGGTTGCACCGTAACCCAGTGACTACTGCAAAATCTCTCTCTGTGAACCGCACACCAGTTTCGTTTATGTTGAACTCCAGTACCTCATTGTCATCTGACTCAACCTTTCTCAACCCTAAGTGGTGTATCAATTGGCCTTGGTGCACGATCTTCTGCATATCAATGAAGTGGCCAAAACACGTCTTCACAAACTCCTGTAGCTGCACAACTGTGTGCTTGCTCTTTATCTTTTCATTCGTCTGGAACGTTTGTGCGTATGATGACAGATTGAGTACCCACACCTCTCCTTCCTTGAAAATACACTCCTGGACAAATGGGCTATCATGTTAACACAATCACAGTTTATGTTAAGCGTAACCAAACATAAAAACATTTAAGGTTAACACAAATAAAATGTTAATCTCAAACCACCATTGACCCCAAATTGCAAATGGTATAAAATCATTTGTTGGAAAACATGGGGTAAATATGTACCAAACTATTGTTATTTAAAACCCGCATTAACACTGGGGTCCCCATGTTGTGAGTTCGGGACAAATGGCAGAAAATAGCGTTGGTTCTAAAAACTAAACCCCGTGTTTTAAAATGGGGTGACCCGTATCATACGCAGGGTAAATATTTCAGTTGGAGGAGTGAATATTGATCCCATTGTAACGCCGAGGTCCCCGCGATTGTTTACGGGCCAAATGGCAAAGACACAGCTGTCCATTTCAAGTCACACCCCGTGTATTCATATGGGTGACCCGTGTTATACATGGGGTAAACCTTTAATATATGCGAATACTTTCCTAAATTGAATCCCTAACTATTAACCAAAGCATTTTAATCCCTAACTTTTGCATTTTGAAAAAGATTAAAATTTGGATGAAACATTAACTACTTTAAGAACCACAAACTAAGCAAATTTTATGTACAGTTCTCCATTTCATGCATCTTGTTCTCAGAAACCAATAAAATCCATGTCCAGAGGAATTTAGTTTTTAGGGTTAAGGATTGGTCAATGACCAATGTTACCTCATCATGGGTTGAGATCGGTGGCCTGGAGTCTACGGTGGGCTCGATTGCTGTTCGTGGGGTCGACGTGCTTGGTTCTCCGACTTGGTCTCCGACGGTGCTTGTTATCTTCCGCTTTTGAGATGGTTTCGGCGGTTTTGCTTTGTCGGCTGTTTGTTAAACTCTCCCCATTGTTGTACTAAATGAATGTTAATGGAAAATTGCCTAGTCGGAACGCTACCACTCTGAATCAGTTGTTTCCGTGAACTGCTATCACTGTGTTTCTGTCCTAACTTCCCTTTGCTACCTCATAGTCGTGTAAGAGGACCCCGTGAGCTTGCCTTGCCTCAAAGTCCCCAGTCCAAATAAAGTTATTTTTAATTTTTTTTTCAGCTGTTTGTAAATATGTAACAGTTAATATGGTCGTCCAAACAAAGTTAAAAAAAACTAAACCCCGTATATAACCCGGGGTCCCTGCATTATATTTACAGGAAAAAAGGCAGAGAGACCAAAGGAACTATTGACGTTAACCCCGTTTCTTATGCAGGGGTACCCCATGAGTTAGACGGGGTATATTCTGAACAAATATGATACTAAACCACCCGGGGTCCCCGCATCTGATGGTACAGGGCACATGTTAGAGACACCAAAGGACCGCTTGACGTTAACCCCGTTTCTTATTCCAGGGTACCCCGTGAAATAAACAGGATATATTTTGAAATATGATACTAAACCCCGAATATAACCCGGGGTCCCCGCATATAATGGTATGGGGCACATGTCAGAGCCACCAAATGACAGCTTGTTGTCAACCCCGTTTCTTAATCCAGGGTACCCCGGTGATAATACGGGGTGTGTATTATGCGACATATGAACCAATTACTAAACAAATAGATGGGCTGATTATTTACCCTGTATATAAGCCGGGTTCCCGTTTACGTATACGGGGTGAATTCAATATATACCCAAAATATCAAATTGTGACAAATGTGACATAAATTGAGGTCAACTCTTTTTTTCATTCTAACAACTTAAACCCTAAAGAAAAAATGCAATTTAAACTATTGACGTTAGTGATATTGGTAGTCCATACAGAAATGTAATAAAGTCTTCTACATCATGTAATAAGTTTTGGGTTGGTGAATGACCAACCACTGTCATAAATGCCACAATGGCATCCTAAAATTCCAACAGGATCACAAACAACATCTCATTATTTCAAACCAACAAGTATTCCAGCAAGCTTTGCGTTTCACCAAGTTTATGTTGCAGTGGATTTGCAATTTCAATGCCGTGAGGTGTGAATAGAAAATATTTGATCCAACCGATTTACAGGTAAGGTAAACTTCGGCATTATCTTACAATTTGAGTTTAGAGCATTTATTTGAAAAATTGATCTAAATATGTTACTGTGGTGTTGTTAGGGAAAAATGTTGTGGTGTTACTTTTTCGTCTCCAAATATATATTTTATACGTCTTTTTCCTGAATAATGTGTCATATTAATTGGCTATGCAAATTCAGTGGTATAGCACCCCAAATGTGTAGAAGACAGGGAAATTACAGTACAGTTGAAACTTTTGTAAAAGATATAAATATAGTGGATGGTCGTAGGGTGGAAGTTAAAAATCATTTGACAACAAAGTATCGAAAGTATGGATTGCAATCATTCGGAGAGTATGAACATTGAAGATGTTGAAATGAAATTCAAAAATGGAAAAAATTATGGTTCTTTGTGTACGGAAGACATGATGGGTGAAGAGTTTGAGTCTGTTGAAGCTGCAGCTGAGTTCTATTCAACGTATGCACAAATAATTAGATTCGGCGTGCGCAAGCATCATGTGAAAAAGGATTGTAATGGAGACATTCAGAAACGCATTTGGGTTTATGAAAAGGAAGGATATAGAAGCCACGTGTGGCACGATAAAAAAGATAGGCAGAGGGAACCGAGGGCACTTACTCGAGTAGGATGTCCAGCTTTGTTTGGTGTGATTAAAAATAGGGCAAAAAGAAATTGGATAGTGACAAAATTTGTACATGGTCATTCACATCCATTGCTAAGTGGTATCCAAATACAGTTTCTTCGATCCAACATATTAGTTCAAGATCCTTATCTGATAAAAGCTAGAGGCATGAACAATGTTGGTATTGGAACATCTAAAATATTGGAGTATATGGCGGACAAAGCTGGTGGATACGATCAAGTGGGTTCACATTGAAAGATTTGCACAATAAATTTATGTCCGACCGCAATGATGGTGTACACGAAACAGATGAAAAAAGTTTGATCACCCACTTTCGTACTAAGAAAAAGATAGATCCGGATCTATTCTTTGACTATAAAGTTGACTTCGATAATAGACTTACGAACATATTTTGGGCAGACTCAATATACCGGTGTTTTGGGGATGTGATGGCATTCAATGCAACTTACAAAACGAACGCGTATGGCAAGCCACTGGTTATACTAGTGGGTGTAAACCACCATAGCAGGACGTGCATTTTTGGAATGGCATTGCTAGTCGATGAATCAGTTGAAAAGTATACATGGGTTTTGCATACTTTCCTTCATGCAATGTACAATAAGCATCCTAATTCAGTTGTTACTGATGGAGATAAGGTAATGAGAAAAGCAATTCAAGACGTTTTTCCGCACTCGAATCACCGACTGTGCACATGGCATATATAGAGGAATACTCAAGCAAACTTGCATAATCCAGACAAGGTGCGGGCATTCATTGATTGCATGATGAACGAGTATAGTGTGGTGGAGTTCCAAAATTGATGGTCCCGCATGGTGGACAAATTTTCTTTGCATGGTAATGAATGGATAAAAAAGATGAATGAGACATGTGGATTGTGGGCCAAAGCTTTCATGATGGGAAAATTTTTTGCTGGATTGCGTAGCACTTAGAGATGTGAGAGCATGAATTTTTGTATGAACAAATATGTGAAAGGCAGATTGAAGTTATATGAGTTCATAATGCAGATAGACAGGGCTATATCACGAGTGCGGAACAATGAGGTACACGACGATGTTAAGAGTACATCTACAATTCCAGTCCCTATTACACACCTCAAGCATTATGAGAAACATGCAGGAGAAGTGTACACCAGAAAAATTTATAAGAAAGTGCAGATGAAGATACAGGATGAGACATTGTTGATTAAAAACGATTGCGTCGGATACAGAGACAAGAGGTTGTACAGCTTGACCAAGTTTAGAGAACCTCAGTCCAAATGGAGCGTGACGTACTATGTTAAACATAACCATATAGAATGTTCATGCAACTTGTTTGACAGTGTTGGCATTCCATGTAGTCATGCCTTGTACATCATGATGTAGGAGCATCTTGATAAAATTCCTGATTCATTGATTATACCTTGATGGAGAAAGGACGCAAAGATCGATGGAACCAAAGAACATTGCGGGGTAGGTGAATTATCCAATGAGGCAGCAACGTCAATTCATTATGCATCATTGGCTGTAATTAGTAACAAGATATGTTTGTATGGATAAAAAATTGAAAGAGGATACGAAGTGGTTAAAAGAGAAATGATTATTTTGTCAAGTCGATTGGAAGAAGTTGCGAGGGTCTTTAACGAAACAGAGTTGACAGTTGAGGATAGGAAAGGGAAACACAACGTCGTACAAGATCCACTTGTAGTGAAAACCAAAGGTGGAGTAGCTACTGGGACGAAGGAGGCAAAATAACGATGATGCAGTCAGTGCAAAATGGTTGGTCACACGAAGCGAACTTGTGTAAAAAAATTGACGGACGACAAAAGTGGATACTCTAACGCATCCAACAATGTTTGATTAAATGATACTGCATCCAAAATTGGTTGGGAATCGTCGAGGACAGTAGACTTCATTGAGCATGAGTTAATGCACACTGGCGGGTGAGAGCCCGTAGATTGTGACCAAATGTCCCAGTAGTAGCGACTTACAATTTAAAATCGCTTAATTATTAATGTTAAAAGATCCTGTTAGGGCACTTATTCGTCCCAATTCAACTGTCACAGCATCCATGGATCGCATTTAGAGTGTATGACATATCAAATAAGGAAATGTTGTGGTGCAAGATCTGCCACATAACAGTTAACGGTTTGCGTCAATCATATAGAATTGCTGTTTAAGATAATATATACTTTTATGTACATAAAGTATTGTTGTTTCTTAAATGGCATATTGTCTATGTCCAGAGGCCAACACCCACAAAAATATGCTTACGCGTATCAAACACAAACTAAGCTAATGCTAAAGTCAATAGTTTTAACACAGGGACCCTAAAAGACATAAAAGGATGTATAGTCGCCAAGCAACCAAAAAACTATGCTTGTGCGTAAAAAAGCAAAAACCCCAAACGGTGGATTATCCCACACTCTATCTCTTTTTCCTCTGTACTTTTGTCCATTTTGGCCTTTGCGCAGGAGATGGAGGTCTTCTTGCGATCTTCTTTGGGGCTTTGGCAGCAACCAACAAACACGCATTCGAATATTCAATTGTTTTTTGATATAGTGTGCCTGCCTCAATATTATGACCATCACAAACTAGCTCCAATGCAGTCAATGCACTTTCCATTTAAGAGTCAAACTACACAATAACAAATAGAATGTCACAACTAACGAATGATGATCGACAGTAATAGATGTATATAACAATCACAGTTCTTAGCTTACTTCGAGGTCTTGAGACTGCAGCATGTACTTGATTACGTAAAGCCCACAATCATGGCCATTTGGTTGTTCTTCCCGATCTTTTCGGTAATGAAGGACAAGAGATCTGAAGAAGTCCTTTCGATTGAAAAATTCTTGGATTTCATCATGGAAGATAAGATCCAACGAACTCAGCTGCAACACATTAGTTAACTATTGTAAGGTGTAGACAAATATGTAGTAAATATTATGCATCAATATAATATGCATTCCAGACGTCCGATATAAAATTTTAATAATACGCAGGGTAAGTCTAAGATGATGGACTTACAACGGAGCGTGCCAATTTTTCTCGGGCGATAGTCCTTCTGGCTGATAGGAAGGGATCCCATATCTCACAAACTTTTCCCGGCACACATACAACCATTAGATACCAATGCCCTTGTGGATCATGCAGCGGAATGTACATCTGTAAAATAGTGACAACAAGTTTCGATCAATATACAAAATGTAGCAAAACATTTAACCCCGTGTTCCATAATAGTCATGTACATGCCATATGGTACAATGTTCACCTGTTCAATGGCATGCAGCTGCCCCATGTACAACTGCCTGAATTTCCTTTTCTTGTCAAATGTGGACATGTCCTTATCAGTTGCTTGTTGCTAGCCGATGCAAAACAAATAAAATACAGTGCACATATTAGTTCCATTAGCATGCCAAAACACATTCACCAAACGCTATCAATCTAACAAGTACGTACTTGGAAGTAAGTTGGCAAAAACCAATTCCTAGCTTCGTCTGAATACTTTCATCGTTGGTGAAGCGCGAGCATGTCTGCAGACAATGTTATGACCTTCAAAATTAAACATACGCTGTTAAGTACATCGAATACGAATGGCATAGGCAGGGAAGCGATAGATAACTTACATCGCCATTCAGCCACCTCAAAGGCCATAATGACTGAAGTACATGGCGAGTATAGAAATTCTGAGCCGTTTGCACCAATATTTCGCTAACAAACATAAGCAAGAAAGTCAACAGTTTGATGGCCATTATTTAACAAAACAAAGTTCACAAATCAAATTAAACAAATTGACTTGAACGACAGAGAGTGTACGTACTCTGGATCGAGTGTTGAGTCAAAAATGTACTCAAGTAATTTCGCATTGGCCGGCGGCATACTTTTTTTGACACAAAATGGACCCGCAGAAATGAACTTGGAAGAGCTGGAGACGTTTGTTCGAATTCCACTCATTTTGAAACCTTCATCATTCAGTGGCACACCACTACGACGTGTTGAAGCTCGTGTACGCACATAACGTTTACATGGAGCATTAGAAGTGGCAAACCTTTTCCCCCTCTCATGACAAATTTATAGTATGAGTCACAAATATTTCAAGCTTGTGCAACATAATTGAAAAACAAAATAAGAACTAACAAATGACTAATTTTCTTACTCGAGTGGGTGCTAGCTCTGCCATCAATGCATCCATCTGCTTTCCGAACTGTGACGTGCCAAAAGAGGACGATTCGTTGTCCCTACAATTCTTCGGTGGAATTTCTTCGTCAACGGAAAGCAATATGATTGACGAATCCTTCTTTCTCGGCTTTTTGTGGTAGGCATGCATTGGTTGTTTGCCTTTGCTATTCTCTGTCTGATGAATTCTGACCGTCTCACATTTTGACTTCGGATTTGAGGAAGTCGACGTCAAATTTTCAACTGCTTCATTCAACTTTGCCAGTGTTTAAGAAATTGTTGAAAGGTGCTCTGTCACCTTCGCCTTGAATTTCCTATAGTTTTTACTAGAATCTGTGACCTTTCCATGCAAAACAGCAACATCTGTTTGAATGGCCTGTACAGCTACTCTTATTGCACTGTTAATATCGTTGTTGTTTTCCTGGGGGAGGACGAATATCGTACTGTCCTTCGACGTTGACGCTTTGCCCTTTGACGTTGACACTTCACCCTGATAAACCTATAATACACAAAACTGATAATTACGTGCCAACGGGGTGAAACAAAATTGCAATTAATTTAAATAAGTAATATGCACAAATTTTAAAGTATGGCATAAAGAGTTTATATTTGCTAAATTTACATTCTCAGAAAGGAAACCTCCAGTTCAGGTGAAAATCTTCATGAATCGCTTCATCTCAGATTCTCCCCAAGCAGTAATGGGCGTCAACAAACGTTCGACAATTCTCCTCCCACTCGTAGACAGACCCTGATAAAAAAGCTGTACGACAAACAACAATAATGAAGTCATGCAATAGGATAGCAAAATTACGTATGCTATGAATAGACAACGAGATTCAGAATGTCATTATAGATGAATAACCTGTAAAACTAAGAGGCATCCAGGAATATAGCATACATTGCGCTCTTTATACTTTCTCATCCCCTTGACAAATCCATTGAATGTAAACAAAGCCCATTTCTGCTTTGGAATTAGTTCGGGCTTCATCACTCGCCCAAGATCGCTTGTTTTAACTACCATTCTTGAGTTCGGACTCAGAATTGTCCCCATAAAAAATAGTGTGAATACCACCTTAAAATCATCGTTTGCTGCACGGTTATTCACCAATAGAGCCTGCAAGTCAGCAATCGATATGCCTCTGTCATCGGTGGCGTATTTCCTTTTCAGGACCTCAATGTCCTCCATTGAAAATGTGTCATCAACTTCACCGTGCTGATCGACCAATCCCATCATTCGTTGAACATCGTGTACACTTAATGTGTACTGCACTCCGTGAAGTGTGAGTGTGCAAGAAGCTGGATCGAATTGATCCACCAGCCATGACAGCAGTTGCTTCTTTATCTAGCAGATTCTTTGAGTAATGAAACATCCGAAGCCTAATTCATTTACTGCATTCCTTTAAGCGTCGCTTAACCCTTCTGCAATGCTCCATAGTCTTTCTGGGGAACATCTGCTAACAAAAGTCTTTTTCCTCTCGGACTGGACCCGGACCCCTTCATATTTCACTCTCTCATCAGCCTCAAGCTCTTTCCATTTCTGAGCCAATTCTTTCATAACCTAAACAGAGACAAACCTCAGCATTATATTTTTTTTTCTCAAGCAGCTACTACACACATACAATTTCACTGTTATACTTACCTTCGCATTAGCTTTAAAAGCACCCTTTTGCTATCGACATTCAACCTCACTATTACTGCACCACAATAAAATATAACGAAATATAAATTTAGTTAGTGCTTCGCCAATCGAAATATTTTGTTCACATGGTAGTAGAAAATTACTTTATCTAGAAAAGAATTTAACATAGTTTTGTACTCACTAATAGTTAAACCATCCATTCACAGACAATTTCTTTGCATTAATATTACCTTTCCCTTATGTTTCATCAAAAACATCATGTGCACATAATGAGTTATACAACAAGATTTCATACTGTAAAGGAAATTTGAAATAGCTGGGTAAAACCCTAAAACATGGTTATGAATGTACACCGGTGATGAATGAGGGGGCCCCACATTGATGTACGGGACAAATGGCAGAGAATCCAAGCAATGTTGACATCTGCCTCCCGTCCCTGAGTTTTGGGTACCCCATGTAAAACACGGGGTACATATGTGTATGTATATTAAATAAATTATCCCGGGTTATAAACGTGGTCCCCGCGGACAATGTACGGGAGAAATGGCAGTGACACAAAATATGCTCTTACCTTTTCTCCCGTTATATGCCCGGGGTACCCCGTCCTACACAAGGGATACACCCTGACATGTATATTATAATAAATTACCCCGGGTTTCATACGGGGGACCCACATACTGTGTACAGGACACATGGCAGCGACACCAAACATCTACAATTCGAGCCCCCATGTGCGGTGGCCCCCATTATACACGCGGGGTAAAAGCCATTATCCACATGTTATAACTTACCCTGTTGTTTCCCCGGGGCACGCGCAAACTTTGTACGGGGTGAAAGGCAGATATACTAACTATCCTATCGCTTATTAATATGTGCCTACCCCCGTATTACTATGAGAGGTACCCCGTGTAAATCACCAGGTAAGTCTCCATATTTTTTCATATAACACCTAGTACTGGGAAACCAAACGGCAACATGCCCACAAACAATATGCCCACAGTGAACCATTTATTAAACATAACACATATGGCATCAAAATATACACATAAACACTCAATTTACTTCAAATCACAAATAAAATCACACATTTTCATACTACTTACTTTCACCCTCCATGGTTAAATGTGAACAATGTATTGCGGGTGAGATTGAGGACGATAACTCTGTAACGCCTACCTAATTTGCATTATAAAATCACAAATTGCAGAGACCGTGAGATTGATATGGGAGAAATGAAAAAAAAAACAAAAAATTGCAAAGAAACAGTGAGAATGATATGAGAGAAGTGAAAAAAAATCAAAAAGTCAAACAATTGCAGATAAACCGTGAAAAGACAATCAAAATTTGAGGGCGTTATTTCATACTTATATCATCGGTGCCTGTGGGGAAAATGGAAGAAGAGAAACAAAAATTTAAAATTTATTCAAAGAAACTTACCGTGCGAAAATAAGGTAGAAGAAGAAGGAAAAAAAAAATTCTTGCCCACTGCTGTAGAGGTTGATCAGAAAACGGGGAGACGGGAAAACGAAAAAAAAACTTTTTGAAAGGATGCGCTGGAGAAGACGAGGGGAAAAGAAAAAAGAAAGAAAAGAAAAACAAAAAAGTAAATATCCTTACTGTGACCGGTTTAATAGGTTACAAGTCAAAATGGAGGGGTTTCATTTAATGCAACTATGGAGGCTTGCACTCTAGCCTTGCCCTGATATTGAAGGTGTATCTGAACTGTTGGTCTACATGAATAAGCTCTGTAGATCTAGATACCCCACTAAACTGATTGCCCATGTCAATTCCATAAAGTTTATTTTGCATTTTATCGTAGAGGTTATGGGTTGCTTTCAAATTTCTTGATCCAGGCCAATTATTCTATACCAATAAATCCAAATTCTTAATTAGGTGAAAATGAAACTGACATATTTATCTGTAAAAGAAAAAGGACCAATTATAAGTGGACAACTTTTATTTATGCTTTACATAGTGATCTTGAATATTTGATTAAAATTAGAAGTATAAAAATGGTCGGGCTGTACGAGTATGTACAAGTATGACACATTATAATTAAACACAACATGAGCACGACACGTTACAAAACAAATGGATCAGGCATAGCACAAACACGTGACAGATCAAGTATGGTACATGCACGTGATAGACCAAACATAGTACAAGCATGACATACGCTAGACACGACATAAGCACGTGACAAGGCACACATATATACATACTAACAATTTAGGCAAAATATAAACTTCTAACAATCCAAATAATAATAAATAATATATAATATAAAATATATTATATAAAGACTTGTTTTACAATAATAGACTTTGTGAAATTACTTTAATAAAATCTTCACATGGAAACAAATAAATTTATTAAAATTATTTCAATTTTTTAAAAATATAGTAAATTATCAAGTATTGGATCAGCGAAGAACAAGGCTAACACCATACATTTTAGATTGTCTTCTATGCATGAAAGACTGAAAAAATTGAAGATCAAGAGCTCAAAATTGGAAAGATGACTTAGTTGATTATTTCTTAAATGTTACCTACACGACACACCTGATCAGTGAGTGTCGCTTAGGTTGTCATTTATTTTGAATTTTTTTATTCACACGACTCTAGATTTATCCTATATGTCATCTAAATCTCATTATTTTTTTAAAATAATTTATCTGAAAGTTTTGGGCAAAAATTTTTCTTATTATTTTTACAGTGTAAATTACATTTTATTTTTTTGGAAAAAAGGTACATGAATATTGTTGCATTATTTAAGTTAACAAAATTATAATATCAGTCAACTTTATTTTGCATATACATAATAATTTCATCAGGAATAATCAATGAGTGTAGTGTAAGTTACCGCCTATGGGACACATATGCCCTGTGAGTGTTGCGTAGGTGGTCACTTTATGTTTTATTTTTTTAAAAAATTCACACGATTCTAGATTTATCTTATGTGTCTTCTAAATCTCATTATTTTTAAAATATTTTGGGCAAAAATTGTTCTAACAATTTTTATAGTGTAAATTACATTTTATTTTTTGGAAAAAAATAAAAGGACATAAATGTTGTTGCATTATTTAAGTTAATATAATTATAATTTCAGTAAATAATAATTTTCATGTACATAATAATGTTATCGGGAATAATCACCAGTAAGCAAACATTACATAAATATAATGAGGCATGAATGACTAATTTTTTACCCAAATTCTTGTGCAATTGTTGCAAACATAATCATCCTCCAATTATGCTTTGCAGTAATAAGTTCAACCACAGTAGGCATCTCGGAACAAATGGGGTACAAAACATTATAGTATTACTGAACTCATCCTCTTCAACCACGTTGTCCTCCACAAAAGCGTCATGTTCCGATGGAGTTAAAATTGCGAACCAACCAGACTCTATTTGATCTTTTACATAAAACACCTATTGCCATGTGAAGCCAAAATGAATGGACTTGATTTATGCCCAAGTTTATTGAAGTTGACACATGTAAAATCTAATTCATCAGTTTTCACACTAGTACTGATTTCAACCCAGTCACATTTGAAGACCGCAATGTTGAAGGAATTGTAGTTGACATTCCAAATTTCTCTAATTACCCAATAATAAGTTATTTTACCAAATATGAGATTATTGTCCTTTGCACTAGCATGATGGGTAGTTTGTGCAACTACCTTATCTCCACTATTTTGTTTGTTGCTTGTTGTCTCTATCCAAGGTGTGGAATCAAACCCTTTTATATCATATATTTTATGTTTAGTTACTATCCATTGCGAAACCCTGTGCTATCCATCTCAAATTTTCCCAAAACATCGTGATTTGGTAAACTTTGCATTACTTCGACCTGCTTGATGAATATAAAAAAATATTAAAGTATTTAGTACCATACGTATTTAGTAATAGCATAAAATGATACAATACACACTTTTAGACGCAGCCAATACATAAATATATGGCTGTGATGATCTTCAATCCACTTTGCTTTCTTTCCTCTATTCTTTCTGTCTGCACTTTAAAGCAAATGTAAATTGTCAAACAATTACATTCATAGATTAATAGTAGTTGAAAACATGAACCAATAATTGAACAAAAATAATTAAAAATATACGTACGTTCTGTAAGGTGCTACTTTCGGCAAGTTAGCTAGTACACTTCTATGGACTTGCTCCCAAAGCTGTTGACCTATTGAGTGAAACTTTCCCTGTCATTAAATTTTTGATATCTATCAATCAAGTTTCCAACTTAATCCAATCCTTTTTTATATTCACTACAAAAATCAATTGCCTCTTCGGTAATATAATTCTCGGCAATACAATCTTCTGGGAGAGTTCTGTTCAAAAGATATCCTTTCAATATTTTCATGTATTGCTCAAATGTTGGCATCCACTTGAAATGCACTAGTCCACAAAGTCGCACTTCTCTTACCAAATGGACGGTTAAATGAACCATTATGTCAAAGAACGACAATGGAAAAAACTTCTTTAGCTAGCACAATGTTGTTACAAAAACATTCTATATGCCATCTAACTTGTCAACTTCAATGGACTTCTTACATATGGCATTGAAGAAAAAACACAATCTTGCTATTGCATGTTGCACATTTTTCAGAAGTTGTTGAATTGTAAGAGGCAAAAGTTGTTGCATCAAGGCGTGACAATCATGAGATTTCATGCCTACCAATTTCAAACTGTTCATCTTAACTAGAAAATTGGAGGAATATCAATTTGGAATTCTCAAGGTTGCCAAAAACATGTAAAATGATTTTTTCTCTTGCTTGGATAATGTATAGCAAGTAGGAAAGAGAAAAATTTATTTTTTACCAACCACGGGGGCCAATTCCGTTCTCAAACCCATCTCTACTAAATCTTATCGAGAATTAACTCCATATTTTGTCTTGCTAGCAATATGAAGCAGTTTACCAACTATGCTCTCGCATACATTTTTTTTCAATATACATGACATCTAAGTTGTGTCTAACATGCAACGATTTCTAGTACTCAAGGTAAAAAAATATTGATTTTTTTCTAATAGCATTCGTCAGTTTTGAAGGTAGTATAGCTTTATCATTGATGGTCTCAAAATAAATTGCATTAATCTTATCTAAGATTTCCTTTCCTACTAATGGTATCAAAGGCATTCCATACTCTTGATGCACATTGAAAGCCTTTTTGTACCGAGTAAAATGATGATCTGGTGGAAGGAACCTCCTATGCCTAACAAAACTCATTTTCATACCATTTTCAAGTACGTTCCAAATGTTTTTTTTTTGCTGCATATTGGGCAGGCATAATATCCCTTTACTGCATGACCATACAAGTTGCCATCAGCAGGAAATCATTTATTGTCCACAATAGAACTGCTTTCAAAGTGAACCCTTCTTGACGAAATGCATTGAATGATTTGATAACCTTATCCGAAGACATTTTCAATTCTCAAATTAACGACTCTAAATATGCATCGATACAAGGTCTGGGTTCTTTAGACTTGATATTAAAAGAGTTAACATCATGAATTTATGCTTCATGCACAACCAATGAGGTAGATTAAACACAATTGTAATCACTGGTCAACAGCTGCGCTTAACAATCTGCATACTGTGTGGATTCATACCATTAGCTGCAATACCGAGTCTCAAATTCCTATCTTCATCTGCAAAGTTGAGCTACTAATTGTCAACCAACTTCCAAGCTGGAATGTCCAATGGGTGCTGCAGTTTGCCTCGTATAACTTTCTGCCCAGTTGCATGCAATGTCAATTCTTACATGTCAACACTACAGAACATTCTTTTGAAATGTGGAATATGAGGAAAGTACCATAAAATCTTAGATAGAATATTCTAGCAATTCCATCTTATTCAACTTTCTATCTAGATGATCCACATTGAGGACATACATTGCTATCGGCATATTGTTTTCTGAACAATATAAAACTCTGAGGACACGCATGGATCTTCTCATATTTCATGCCTATGAACTCAGAGTCTTTTTAACCTTGTACATGGATGTCGACAAAACATTTTCAGGTGGTAGCATATCCGACAACAACTTCAATTGTACATCAAAAATCTTATAAGAATATCCATGTTTTGTATTCAATTTATATAACTTCACCAGGATTAATTATTTGGTAAATTTTGTGCAACCTAGGTACAAAAGTTGCTCTGCTTCCTCCAATAAACTAGCAAAGTCATTCGCAGTAGTGATGGAATCATCGTCAGACTTATCAAACTCATCATGGGTCATTTCTATGTTATTAAATGCCACAACTTCCTTACTACTACTATCATATTCAACAGATTGTATGTCTACATTCTCAACTTGTGAAGATATGCCAGCACCATATTCACAAAATTCACCATGGAAAATCCATTGTTAATATTTGGCATCAAAGTCATTCCAATATAATGACCTCTTATGTCCTTAATAGAGTAAAATTCCACATTTACACATCCTTTGCAAGGACACCGCATGGAATTACAATCACCCAACTATCTTAAACTAAAAGATAAAAAATCCTCAACACCTTTGGCATATTGCCATGATTTCCAATCCGCATGACTTATCCGTTTCCCAATCAATATATCTTGCTTAATATTACATATTTTAATCAATATCTCAATCCTATCACAATTATAATACAATATATATATATATAACAATCACAAAACAAACACAAATAACATGAAAGCAATTTAAATAAACCAAGTGCGTTGTACAAACTTAGGAGATTAAAGAGCGATAAAAGTACTAGTCGATGAGTTCACCGTCTTTTCCAATGCTCCTAAATGTAAATCTAGGTTTCTTTGGAGGGTTATGGGAAGAAATTCACAGATAAACAAAATAATAGTATAAGCGCATGATAATATTATCATATACATATGCGACAATTTTTTAAAGTTTAGTGTCATATATTATCATTGATCGCAGTTTATTATTGGAGTTACTTAATGTAGTTCAAAATAAACCAATATAGACGACACTTATAAGCATTAACAGTGACTCGTTTGATTATTATTATTTATTTTTTGGTAAAATTATTATTACTATTACTTATTTTTGGGTAAAATTATTATTATTATTACTTACGCGACACATATTGAACATAAGTGTCGCATAAGTGACACTTCTTGACCATGTTTGTATAATAAGTGTTGCATAGGTGGTCACTTACGCGACACACGATGAACAAAAGTGTTACATAAGTGATCACTTATGCGGCACTTGGGCGACACACGGTGAACAAAAGTTTCACATAAGTAACCACTTACCTGTATTTGTTTGTATATAAATATTTACAAATAAAAATAAAATAATTTAATTGTAAAGGTAAAATAGGTTAATTGTAATATTCTGTTGCAACAAATGTTGCCTTGGTGATTATTTACTCAAAATACACAACGAATGATAACCCTATTTGGACCATCGATTCAATGAATGATCTAAGATCTTCTTGAAACTATCAACAAAACAAACTTGAAGAAGGTCATATCTGTGTATTGCCAATTTCTCTTTAGCTTGGTGAAGCACGATCATCTACAGTTAGCGATACAGTTGAGCACCTTGAAAGTAATTATCATATTTCTATCTTTTCAGTACATTAACAGTATCCTAGCAAAACTCCCAAAAGATATTAGTTGGTATGAATCCCATGTACAAGCGAAAAAGGACTTGCAAATGAACAAAACATGACAACTGCAACATAAATCGATGTTAAAAAGATTTGAATGAGATAGTTTAATTTAAAAGGTATAAAGAGATGAAAAATGAGGAAATCTAAGTGGTTTTGACACCCACAGTTTTTGAAAAAACATGGGGCGACACTTAGACGATACATGCAAATCGTAGAGTGTAAACAAAAATATAATTAGCGGTTTTACAACAATGCGACATTTAAAAGCTTTCATATCATCGCATATATTAAAAATGTAACATAAACTGTCAGAAATAGCAGTTTCCATTTATCGGAATGGCTTGTAGTAGGCTAGATCCATGCAGCCAGGGAGAGGATGATATCAAGATTCCACCTAGACTTTCCTGGTTTCTCTCTATCTTCAAAAAACAACTGATTCTCTCATAGCATGCATTTATTGTGATAGGAAAAAAAACTATTCATGATAAGCGAAAAGGATATGGATGTTAGTGCGTTTTATGGCAAAGTTCCTCATCCATATACCACGAACTAAAAATCATGAAATGTAATTCCTTCTTCTATTGTAGATTGAAAGAACACCAGCAAATTAAGTCAAATTCAACTGGTGGTTCTTTATCAAAGTACATGGCGAATATGAGATATTATGCAGTAACGAATAATTTATGCATCAGTTATATATTTATTAGATATTTTTAACCAAACCACTAAGAAAAAAAAAGGGAGGATATGAATGACTTGTTGAATTGGACTGGATGGTATAAATAGATGGTACTAGAGACACAGTAAGTAATTTTGGTAGTCATTGTTTTTGAAAAACCATGGGCAACATTTCGATGAAACTAATAAGACAACTAGTGTCGTTTATAAACCCAATAATTGTAACTACATTATGAAACACTTATCAAATCCAAAGGGTCGCATATTTTTGAAATTTTGATCTATAAGTGTCACCTATATGGATGACACTTGTAATACAATTATGTGACACTTAAATATATGAGGCATAATGATAACATACGAAGCACATAACTTTGTTTAAATATTGCATAGGTTACACAAACCCTTAAGATATTACAGTTAATTCCTCTTAACGTCTGCTTGTTGTGTTTATAAGGTTTTAGAGTTATTCATTTATTCTGAATACGAAAGTTTCTTAAAAAAACATTTATTCTGTCGCTGATCTTGAAGTTATTATTATAACTTATACATTTTTAATTTATGAAAAGTGTTAAGAACAACATTGTCAAACTTAAAGAATAACTAGTGATGATTAATTTACCACTGATTATTAGTTTGGCCAAAAACAAAATATGAACCATAGATGTATAACGTACAAGCTATAGGATAATCAAAAAATGAATTTAAGCTTCTTTACAAAATTACATTAATCTAGGAATACAAATCCTATTGCAAAATATTATTAATTTATTAACAATATGTAATATAAAATATAAGATACGACAGTGTACAGTTTGAATGGCTTACGTAGGAAATGATCCACATGGCTAGAGGTGTAAAGTGGGTCATGTTGTGCTGGCCCAGTCCATTTAAAAGCCAGTCCATTCATGCATGTGTTGTGCTTATGCTAGTCCATTTATTTTTCGTGTCATGCTCGTGTCGGTCCATTTAATTTCTGTGCGGTGCCAACCGTGCTATGGGCTCAAGCACTTATGTGCTCGTGCCGTGTTCGTGCTGGGCACATATCGTGCCCGTGCAAATTATATTTTACACATTTTTTATAATATAAAATATATTGCTGAATAAAAAATTATTCAAAATAAATATTAAAAATAAATTAATTAACAATTAAATAGTATATTTTATTTTTTAATTGATCTATAACACAATAAGTATTTAAAACTAAAAAAATAAAAAAAGTTTTATTTTATATATTTTATTCCAAACCAATATTCAAATTTAAATTTACATTTGAGAAATAATGAACTAAGTCGTCCTTCCAATTTTGAGCTCTAGATTTTCCATTTTTCTAGTCTTTCATGCATATAAGACAATATAAATTTATGGTGTTAGCCTTGTTTTTCATTGATCCAATACTCGATAATTTACTATATGATTAAATTACATAATTTACTATATTTAAAAAAAATTGAAATAAATTTATTTGTTTCCATATGAAGATTTTAGTAGAGTAATTTCACAAAGTCTATTATTGTAAAACAAGTTTTTATACAATAGATTTTATATGATATATTATTTATTATTGTTTGGATTGTTCGAAGTTTGCATTTGCCTAAATTTTTAGTATGTATATTTGTGTGGCTTGTCATGTGCCTAGCCTATGCCGTGCTTGGTCTGTCACATGCCTGTGTCGTGCCTAGCCTGTCACCTGTATGTGCAGTGCCTGACCCATTTTAGACTTGTACCGTGCCAGGCATAGTCTATTATGTACTTTGAGCTCGAAATGGCATGATTTGTAACTTGCTGTGCTCAATTTTAACGTGCCATGCTCATGTGGCCCGACCCATTTTTACAAATCTACACACGGTCCAGTGAGATGATGATGGAAAATTTTTACTGAGACTTTTCTAGTTTTTTTATTTTATCTCCTAATGGCAGCATCTCACCAAGCATGCATTTATTGTGATTGAAAAGGAAACTTTTCTTGATTAGCAAAAACGATGTAGGCATTTACGATTTTCTTCACATAGCTCTACATCCATATTCAACAAAACCAACAATCAAGAAATATAATTCCCTCTTCTATTGTACATTGAAAGGAAACCAGCAAATCGTCTAAAATACATTGGGTGGTTCTTTATCAAAGTACATGGCAACGAGTGATCCTTAACCAATGTACATGGCAACGAGTGATCCTCAACCAATGTACATGGAAACAGGTAGCTATCCTCTATCAAAGTACTTACAAAATGAAAAAAAAATGCATTAGATATATCAAAGTACTTAAAAATGAAAAATGCATTGCATATATATACAATTAGAGATTTTTACCAAACAATAAAGTAGTTTTGGCACTCACAGTTTTAGAAAAAACAATGGGTAAAATTTGGAAGACAATCCACATAATCAACATGTCACCTATTAGGACGACACTTGCAATACACTTATAAGACACTTTTTTTAGAAATGTATAACACTTATATATGGAAAGTGTCACATAATGATAACGTACGCGACAATTTAACTAGTATAAAAGTCGCATAAGTTACACATAAGCGACAAATTTTAAACCGTAATGTTGCTTAATGTTTGCTTATGGTGGTTAGAAGGTTTTAGTGTTATCAACTTATTCTGAAAGAAGCATTAAGTATTATGTTTCTGAATTAGAAGTCCCATTACAAAATAATATTAATTTATTAACAATATGAATCATAAAATATAAACATACGAAGCAATTTTATTATTGTCTGGACCACACTTGAAATATACTTAAGCGAGATTCTTTATTTTTTAGAAATGAACTTCCTTATCAAGCATATAGAATAAGTGTCGCATAATGATACTATACATGTCACTTAACCTAGTTGAATTGTCACGTAGGTTACACATACGCGACATATTTATTACCGCGATGTCACTTAATATATGCTTGTGGTGTTTAGAAAGTTTTAGCGTTATCACCAAATTCTGAATACAAAAGTTCCTAGAAGGAGCATTAAGTATTATGTTACTAACTAACAGGTCCTATTTCAAAATAATATTAATTTGTTAAAAATATACATATTAAAATATAGAGATAAGAAGCAATTGTGTTTTATACGTATTGCTTATTTGGACCACACTTGTAACAATCTGGGAATACAAATCATATTACAAAATATTATTAATTTATTAACTCTGTAGTGTCCAGTTTCAATGGCTTGCATAGGAACAGATCCACATGACCTAATGAAATGATTTTAGCTCAAAATATTTACCTACACTTTGAAGACTTCATTCTAACACCCTAAACCAGCAGCCTCTCACCGAGCATGCATTTATTGTGATGGGAAGAAATTTTTCAAAATTAGCATAAAGGAATGTGGATGTTAACTATTGTCTTTGCAAAGTTCTACATCCACGTTCCATAAATCCAGCAATCATGAAAGGTACTTCCTTCTTTTATTGTATATTGAAAGGATATCAGCGGATCATGTAAAATACAACAGTTGGTCCTCTGTCAAAGTACATGGGAATGGGTAGTCCTTTATCAAAGTTCTACATATTAGAGATTTTACAAGACAACTAATAACATAGATTGTGAAAGGATATGAATGGTTCGTTGAATTGGATGAATGGTATAAATAGGTTAAAAAAAACAATAAGTACTTTTGGCTCCATGGTTTTGATAAGAAAACGGGCGACATTTGGTTGACACTTGTAATACGCTTATGCGATACTTTATATTAGAAATGTACTTATGCGACACATGGAAGAAAGAGACAGTAAGTAGCTTTGCCACCAACAGTTTTGAAAAATAAACAATGGTCGAAATTTGGATGACTCTCCACATAAATGTGTCGCACATTTTATTTAGTTGATTTAGCAACACCTTTTTAGAAATGTACTTATGCGACATTTATATGTAGTAAATCTCGCATAATTATAGCATACATGACACATGATTCAATTGAGGTGTTGTGTAGGTTACACATACACGACACATACAAATCTTGTCTATAGTAAGTGTCGCACTATATGCGACACGTACTTACACGACACTTAGATATAGTAAGTGTCGAATATAATGCGACACCTAATTATAAGTGTCCCTTATGTTCTTATAATAAGACACTTCATTATATTGCACAACACTTTTATGTCCTTCGGTTTCGTCTGTTCGGCTGCATATAGTTTTATTAAAACCATGGATGCCAATACCACGTACTGTTCTTCAGTTCCCATCTATTTATTCAATTTTAATCACTTCAACCAATCATTCTAATATTCTCACCATATAATTATTTTTTGTTTCGTAAAAATCATCTAAAAAATCTCTAATGCATTTTTCATTTTTTCATCCATTTTATCTTCTTTTTTATATGTACTTTCATTAAGGACCACCTATTGGATTTTAGACATTGTGCTGGTATCTTTTCAATGTACAAAAGAAGAAGGAAATTTTTTTCATCAAGGTTGGTTTTCCACAAAGAATATGAGCCACATGTACTTCCTTTTCTTCAATCATGGAAAATTTCTTTCTCATCACAATAAATACAGGCCCAGTGAGAAGGTGTTGGTTTCTATTGATAATGAGAAACCTAGAACGTCCAGCTTAAGACTCGCCGCCATTTACTCACTCAATCGTATAGATCTGTCTCTATGTTAGCCATACATATGGAAAACTTGCTAGTTCACATTCGATATATAATGTAACATATTCTTATTAAATACCAAAAAATAATTTGTAATCGGATATGATTCGTAATCATATAGTTCCTTAGAGCTTAAATTTTTTTTTGTATTATCCAACATTAATTGTTGTGTGGTTCATAAATTCAGTATAATACAAAGTATCATTTTTTAAATGTTATTATATAAATGTTAGCAAATTAAAAGCAAGTCTGTTGCATGTATGCTTGTTGCTCATTTTGTAACAAATGCAACTCGAAATTATTATTGAATTATGAACATACATAACAAATAATTTGGACAAAAAAGAATTTAAGATTCTTAGAATTTGTGATCTAAGATTACATTACAAATAGCAATACAAAATAGTATTAATTTGTTAACAATACATAACAAATAATTTCATAGGAAAGCATGTTGGATTTGTAATTGGCATTGGAGAGATCCACTTCCACATAACGGTGAGCCTAGACCTAGAAGTACCATGTCAGATTTGCAATTGGCATTGGAAAGATCCACTTTCATATGACTATGTAACAAAGAGCTTCTTCAAAGCCCGCTTTTATTGTACTGGGAAGGAAACCCTTTATGATAAGTAAAAAGATGTGGACATTGGTAGTTGCTTTCACATAACTCTACATCCAAATTCCAGAAAATAAATTATCATGAAATAAATTATTTTCTTTTTTGTACATTGAAATGATACCAGCAAATCACCTCAAAGTACTGGTAAAAAAATTAATGCATCAGATATATATTTATTGGAATTTTTTACAAAAACAATTAGCTAGTAAAATAAACGGTGAAGAGAGTGGAATGAGATGTTGTTAAAGTTCTCTCAATCTAAACCATATAAATAAATGGAAGAAAGAAAACAGTAAATGGTGTTGGCATAATGGTATCTACAGATTTAAAAAAAAAAGGCACACAATACTTGTCACATAAATGATCATCAAAGCGTTGCATATAAGCAACACTTATTTAACACAAGGGACATTTGTTGGCGTTAAGTGTCGTGAAACTTCATTTACTTTGCATAGAGATGTAACACTTATTTGTTTCATAGCACATAAACAATCATACGCAACAATAGTAAACATGAAGTGTTGCATAAGTTCACTCAGTTGTACACACAATACGCGACACTTGATTTACATATATGTGACACTTGTTCCCTTTGCGAAATATATTATTTAAAACAAGGGACACTTTTTGGAGTTAAATGTCGAGAAATCTCATTTACTATACATAGAATACACGACACTTATTTGTTTTGTGACACGTAAACAAACAATTGCGATAATAGTAAACATAAAATGTCGCATAAACTCACTCACCTTGTACATACAATACGCGACACTTGATCTACAAATACGCGATCCTTTTTCTCTTAGGGACAAATACGCGAACATGAATACGCGACATTGTAGAATAAAGTGTCGCTACATGCTCAATCAATTATTCTTTATCTATCAATACATAACACTCAAAACATTAAGTGTTGCATAATGTTGTAGTGCAAACTTGGTGCAAACATGAATATGTGACATTGTAGAATAAAGTGTCGCTACAAATTCAATCAAACTTGGCGCAAATAAAGTTTTCTATCTTTTGGAGTGAACATATACCAGAGACATTTGTTAGAAGTAGTGTCATGTATTGTGTAAAGTATTTCTTGGAAGTGCCATCTTATTTTTAACCGACATATAAATTGTTAAATGTTGCCTAGTAAATGTTGCGCAAGTGAGTTTTTGATGTAGTAGTATTCTAGATTGGATAATATAGCATATGTGAGATTGGCATAATTGGTGGGTTTGATGTATTGGATATGTTGAGATGATGATAAATAATAATGTTGGTGACGTGATGAAGTGGGTGGATGATGAGTTTTAAATATTGAAAGATTTGTGGTTTATGACTTAAATATGAATTTTTATTTTAATAATGATAGACATGAAAATCTCAATTAATCTAAAATCAATTGGAGCTTGCTATGCTCATTTTGTCAACATTATTATTTTAAAAAAAGGTTTAAATGCTATTTAGTACCTTCTAAAATTGAATTTGTTCACATAGGAGTCTCTACAATTAATTTGTACAATTGGGATCTGTAATTTGAAAACAGTTGCAGTTTTGTTAAATTTAGTTAAAATTGATGAATTCTGTCAACTTAGAAGTCACATGCATAGCAAGTTACCCTTAAAATTGGTTTTTTCATTTTTAATTGTACCAAAAACAAAAAAAATTAAAAAACAGAAAGAAAAACAATAAATGAATTTCAAATTTTCTTTCATGTTTTTTAATTTTTTGTACAATAAAACATGAAGAAATAAATTTTAAGGGTCACGTGCTATGCACGTAACATCTAAGTTAACTAAATTGGACAAATGTGCAACTTTTTTCAAGTTAGAGGGTATCAATTGCATAAATTAATTATAGAGACCCTTATGTGAACAAATTCAAAATTACAGGGTACTAAAGTGCATTAAGACTTTAAAAAAAAATTTAAATGTTAACATATTTTAAGTATCAAGCGAAATAAAAATTTTCTTATTTTGAAAGCTTTGTAATATATTTTCCTATTAGTTTGGCGATTTCATTTATGGAATGAGTTTCAAAGAACAATGATTTGATGATTTTATGAGAGTTGAGAAAGTAATGAGATGAGAAAATACGATTTTCCAAAGTATTGTCAAATGAGCATTGGAAATCAATTATTACAAATATTTCTTAAAATGGCATCTTAGAATTTATTTTCTACTATTATGTTTCATTCAGAACGTTGATATGATATAATGATGATGGTATGTTGAGAGATGGATTCAGATTATATGAGAATGATGATGTTTATGAGTGTGTATATATATATGTGATAAGGATATCTTTATTTTATTAAAATAAAGATTGTCACTAAAAATATATTTTAGTGACTTATTTAATTAAAATAAAGATATTTCTATTATAAAATTTATTTTATATATATATATATATTGGAATTGTGGTGTTTTAGTATGCACATAACGTGGCTTCACTTGGACCTGAAGATTTTCGGTTAAGTGTGTGGTACAGGCTTGGAGACTACTTTAACTTATTTATTGTTGATGATGACTCCACTTGGACCTGGAGACTACTCGGTCAGAGGTGTGGTGTAGTCGTGGAGACTACTTAGCTCTTTGGCATGGAGACTACTTATTCATTTGGTCTGAAGGCTAATTGACTAAATATTTATGATTGATGGTAATTATTCTTTATATATCCAACTCGAGCGAGGAATGGTTCCACTGAGTGTATGAACATTTATTCTTTTCTTGGAAATAAATTATAGATGCCTTGTTTCTCTTTACATTATGCTCATATTTTAAATCTACTATAATTTATAAATTATTTTTCCGAAGGTGCTCATTAAAAGTTTTCTTACTTTTTAAATGGCTTATAGCTTGATTTACAATTATCAAAAAAGAGATTTAAGCCTCTTAACAATGCTATAGATTATTATTGTAGTAAATATTGATAGATTTAATAAAATTTTAAAATGAACTATGATCGACTTGATTCTGAAATGAATACATAGTTATTCTAATCCAACACTAGATGTACTAGAATTACAAGTAACTTTTCTGCTGTTAAAAGACTTTGAATATCAAGTTCTAACTTGTTGGACATTCTGTATTATTAGAGAAATTAAATTTTTGAGTTTGAGAAATGCCGTATTTTTTATATGGGTCTTTTAGAGGTGGATTTGAACTTTATGTTATTATTTCAAATTTTATTTGGATATCATATGATTGTATTTTAAGTTGGACTTGTAACTTTGATATGATAGAAGGAAAACTACTCTTGCTTGGGTGCTTTGATTTGGATTATGTTGTATGGATTTATGTTTTTTGTTTATGAGGAGGATTGGTGGAAAAAAAATGGAATCTTTTATGGTGTAGGATTTTAGAAGTGTTCTACCTTACATGTTCTAAATTATATGTATGCTGGGAATTGATAGAAAAATATACAGGATTCTGCTGAAATTTCTATAATTTAGGTATCCAAGAGTTCTTGTTTGGGTCTTAAGTTTGTAATTAGTAAGCTTAAGAACTGCATAGTAATTGTAATATAGGCTATATTTACTTAAGCAGAACTTAGTAGGATCATATCCGTTAAAAGATAATTGCTTAGTTAAAAAGTATGAAATCATGAAGGCAAAGCCCTATTAGGATCGGGTCTCGTCAAGGCATGCCATATTAGCTTCCATATAGAAAAATATTTTTAATCAACCACAAATACTTGGGTCCCACACATTTTATGGATTGGTATTTTCATATTTAGGTTTTATTCTAAAAAAAACTATATTTAAATGATATGTTATTGGTTAGATAATGCACATTGAAATATACGAGCCACGTATGTGTCTTTTTCCATAAATTTCTCACAAGGGCGTTATCATATATATATATATATGAAAATTATATGGTTAGGACAACCTATCATCTTTTAAATTGCTTCAAGTGCTGAGATTTAAAGTTATATTTGGTGAGTTCACTTTGCCCTCCTAGTGTTTTAGTACATCACCAAACTCATATAGTCAACTAAAACTTCATTAAATCTCAGCATTTGAAACAATCCAAAGATTGATATATGGCATCCTGATCATAAAGCGGTTAGGACGTCATGATCGTAAAATGATTGCATATATATATATATATTATATTTTGATATATTAACTATGACGCGAGGACCTTAGAAGGACATCCTGTGTTGGCAAGCTATGTCCTCCATGTTTGATTGCCACATAATAAAAATAAACTATTAATAAAATTTTCAAAAAATACAAATAACTTATTATAACAATTACTATGGATTTCATACAAATCTCACAGATTGTTATTTCTCTAATTAGAATTTATTTAAAAACAAATAAAATATATTTAAATAAGTTAGCATTATTTAAATGATGTATCTTGCCAAATAGCATATTCTTACTATAAATTATTTACTATGTCCTTACTATATTAGAATTATATATATAAATAAATTTTCTAATGGGTTCTAAAGGTCATGTTATGTTGGGCTTGAGAGCCATTTTGTGTAAATAGTAATAATAGTGTAAATAAAAATTTAACTATTAGTGATTATATTGAACAAAACACTAACAATTCTAAAAGTTCTAATGCCTTAATAATAAATGACTTTAACAACTAAAAATAACTAAAAACAATAATGAAAAATTTAATTAGGAGAAAAAAGAAGTAAAACTAGGAGATGAAGTAACTAAGATTGACTAAAAAGAGAGCTTCCTAAGAGAACAAATTCTATTAAAAAGAAGTTTAAGAGATTTTAAAAGAATTTATAGATTGTTTTGCAATTTCATAGATTTTATGTAGAATTCATAAGAATCTAATAAAATTCATAAAAATGATGTGAGATTTCACTTAAATATTTTTATTCATAAAATTGTTTTTAAAATCCAATAAACTCTATTAAAATTCATCATTTTTATAAAATATTTTAAAGTCAATGACTTTTTAAATATTTCGAAGATTATAAAAGATATCTATAGAGTCTTAATTGGATACACTTAGATTTTAATTAATTTTATAAAATCCATTAAAATCTGAATTGAATAATTAAAGATTTATATAAACTTCTCTGAACTCTAAATTGAATACTACTTTTAAACTTTTTTTAAATCTAACCAATTTTAATTTGAATACACTCTATAGTAGTTGGTGAGGTGTCTCCTTAAAATTAAAAAAGGGTTTCAATATATAGAGGATAAACGACAAATAAATCCCTTATTTTTCCAATGTCGGATAAATACTTTAGTATTTTGTACTTGTATAATTGAAGTGGCTTTTCTTCTCTATCTAATACGGGACAAAAACTATTTTCCATTTTATTGCTTCTTCTTTTCTTTTTTCTTTTTCAAAATCTAGACCGAAAATATATTGGCACAAAGAATTTGTTAGATTCACCAACAATGCAAATGCTTGTAATTTACGATTACTAATTATAGGCTTCTTATATGCGTGCATTTATTATCCTTGTTAATTTTATGCTAAATTAGTCCACTATGACAACATCGTGCTAAGTATCATGTGAGATCATGTTCTTTCCTAATAGTATTGTTATCTATCTTGTATTTAAATTATATTTTGTAAAATCAAACACTTTCAAATATTAAAGATGATAATAGTGGTCATAAAAGAAAGTTAAAATATTATGTATGAAATCATTGTAAAAAATAAAAGAGTTGATGATAAGATGAAAACATTGTGTAATTATCTAGAGAAGAAATTTTAAAGGAATTAGAAATGATGAGACAAACATTAGTTGAAATAATGGGGATCATTGACAATCAGTGTGATGGTAGATGAGATTAGTTTTTTTAGAGTACCAACTATTAAAGTTCATCAAAAGAAAAAAAAAAGAGGCAATTCATAAAAGACAGTAATTAATAGATGAAGTTGATATTTTTTCATTCTAAGTTGAAAAGTAAACCACGATGTTGTTATCAATACATTCCCCAACAATTAAAAACTTTCCTCCAAAGTCCGTTTCCACGACAGTTGACCGTTATTTAAAGCTGTTTTTGTAATAATCATAGAACGGAAGTTGGAATCACCAGCTGAATATAATATGTGATAGAATAGATCTTTACTCACAACTAACCTTCACATATGCAGAAAAACATTTCTAGAATCTAAAAACCTTCAAGACTATTCTTTTCATGACATGTGAACATACTTTGTCATAAAAGAAACAGGATGATTAACCAAAAAAAAGGCTTTGAACATACTTTGTCATATCTATTTTACCTTTGAGATTCTAAATCTCTAAATTAATCTATTAATTGTAACCATCTAGAATATATTTACATAATGCAAAACCTAACCCCTAGGGTTTTAATTACATTTCAGGCTTAACTAATTGGGCTCCTTCTTATGTCAAACTTAAACCATATAAAGGGAATTGAGAATTTTGTACGGATGCCCACATCACTAGATCTATATATGCCCAGCTTTTTTATTTTATCTATTCAATGCCCACCACATCAGCACCCATATTTTCATGTTGTCCATTTTACCCATTCACTATTTAATGCTATTATCTACCATTTGTACTTTCACTTAGCAAATAACTGCTAATCTTCTACCATTCCCATTCATTTACCTTCTTGTTTTACAATTCTTCATTGACTTGCTCGCGATTTTGTTTGTATTTGCTACTTTGAAATACTACCCGATTAACAAAATCAATTTTTTTTCAAAGTTTGGACTCCATTTTCAAGCTGTTTAGAAGCTTTTCACAATAATATTGTTAAAGTTTATAGTAATATGTTTGAATGCTCCTGTTTGTGTTTTAAAATTTATTAAAATGAAAGGATAATAAAAAAAAACCAGAAAAACAGAGGTTGAAGATGACTGTATTTGCCTCGCCCGAACATTGGATGGTGTGTGTTTTTTATAATTTATACCGCCTTATGTTATGTCACACCGCCCAACGTAAAAACCGTATGAGGCTAGTTGGGCAGTGTGAACTATGCCCATAAAATGCACACACTATCCAATATTTGCATCCACTACCCAACGTTTGCAAACAAGGGTGATGTGTATAGTTTTTGGGCGGTGTGAACCCCTACCTAGAAATTGCACACACCGTCGAACACTTGCACAAACCACCCATACTTTAGGTGATAATTGCAAATGTGGGACGATATGGCAAGGTTTCGAACTGCCCAAAGTAAGAGCAGTGCGAACAATAATATTTTTGGTGGTTTGCGGCACTTTGTTATTGCCTCTAATCCTAAAACCAGTAAAAATTCTCGAGGTGCATTCAAGTGATAGTTTAATATTTCCAATTGCAGTCAAATGGGCATGCTTCTAGTATAAATCTCATATGAGAGAAAGTAGATATGTCATCAACTGGGCACGTGGGTTCATGAAAATGCAAAGATGAAAGCCACTTACATTCAAAAAAGTTTTACACTATATGATTTGAATGATGAAGTTTATAAATCATAAGGTTTGGACCCACAGGTAGATTTGAAGTTTTTCTGCGTGCTTAAAGTTCCAAATGTGTTGCTGTGTCTTTGCAATAGTGATAAAGAAATGACAATCTTTGTTAAAATGCTGATTACAAACCTACCCTTCTACATAGACAAAACAAATGTGATGTCTTAGAATTCTTACTAGCATATAATTATTAACTCACTAAGTTAGGTTTATATCTTAGAATTTCATTCATATCTTACATAGACAAAACAAATGTGATAAAGGCAACCAAAACCCAATTTTTCCACAGATGTGCAAATATGTCAAAACTGCAAAATTCTTCAACTTCAAATTAACAATGATACTGATTAGCTACACCAAATGCAATAAAATTTTACGAGAACAATACTTAGTGAGTTAATAATTATATGCTAGTAAGAATTCAAAAATCCCTCCTATAACTAGAGTTATGCTCAAAACAATACTAGGTGTGAAGTTTCCTGAAAGAAAAGAATAAAGGAATGAAAAGAATAATTTTCTTTATTGATACAGCTGGTTTTGTGCAGCACATATATATATAGCTTTCTCACCGATTCTAGTAGGAAAATAACAAATTATTACGATACAAAGGTAAGTAAATTGCAAATATAGTGGAGAGAAAAACTGCAGACAAAACCTTCCATAAACTCCACCTTTGATCATTGGCCAATCCCAAAAATTACTACATAAATTTGTCCCCACTTTTTTGTGCATAAATCAGTCATACTTACTTGTAATACTCCCCCTCAAGGTGGAGCATGAATGTCAATCATGCCTAGCTTGCAAATAAGATGATTAAATAGTTCACTTGCCGAAGGTTTAATGAAACATCTGAAACTTGCTTTTTTGTTGAGACATATGAAGTTTGAAGTAACACTTTTTGAATATTTTCACGAATAAAATGACAATCTATTATTTGATTCGATCATGAAAAGTAGGATTGGTTGCAATATGGAGTGCCTATTAATTAATACAATATAGAAATGCTGGAGTAGAAAGATGGAGATCAAAATCTACCAATATAAATTTTAACCATTGTAATTTACAAGCAGCTTGGGCCATAGACCTATATTTTTCCTCAATGGAAGATCGAGAAACAACATTTTGCTTTTTGGTTCTCCATGAGATAGGACTGAATCTAAGAAAAGTACAATTGCCACTTGTAGAACAACGAGTATAAGGACATGCTACTCAATATGAGTCAACATAAGTGAGAAGTTGTTGTGAACTAGAGGATGATAAAAAAAATGCCTTTTCTAGGACTCCCATTTAAATAATGCATAATGCAGTCTCAAGATGTGGATGCTGTGGTGATTGCATTAATTGACTCAAGACATTAATAGCAAAAACGATATTGAACAACCTATAAGTCGTCTATAAATAGACGAATCTGGTAAAAGATCTCCATCTTTAACACTGAACTTAACATTCTGTTCCATTGGTGTCGAAGAAGTTCGACAATCTAACATTCCCATATCATGTAAAATGCCAAGAGAATATTTTATTTTGTGGATGAACGTGCAATCTTAATCCTGAGAAAATACTTAGGTAAACCAAGACCCTTTATACTAAACTTAGCATTAGGTATGTTCTTCAAGGCTGGAACTTTAGCTTTTTTGTCTCCTGCAACAAAAATATCATCAACATAAATCAAGATAAAAGTAGAACCAAATTTTGTTTGTTTGGAAAAAAGTGTGTATCCTACCTTTGATTGAAAATAACCTAAAGAGATTAAAAATGTTGCAATTTAGCAAACCAATTACAGCTTGCTTGGTTGAACCTATATATGGATTTGTTAAGGCGGCAAATAAAGTTTTCTAGCTCCCCCTATTTGGAATAACCTAGAGGCATTTGCATGTAAATCTCCTTAAACAGGTTGTCATGAAGATTGCATTGTTGTCGTCAATTTGGTGTAAAGACCAACCTTGAATGGATGCAATGACAAAAAAACAACGAACAGTTGTCATCTTAGCTACAGGGGTGATGGTCTCATTGTAATCAATTCCTTCCATTTATTAGAAACCTTTAGCCACCAAAAAGGCTTCATATGTCAACAGTACCATCTAAACAATATTTGATCTTATAAACCCATTTACAAACAATAGGTTTCTTTCCATCTGGTAGAATGGTGATACTCAAAGTATTGTTTCTCTCAAGTGCATCTATTTCTATAGACATTGCAATTCTCCATTCAGGAATTTCACGGCTTGATAAAAATATGTTGGTTCCATTTTAGAATCAAAAGAGGCAAGAAAAACTTTATGTTTGTCAAACAAATGAGTATAAGAAATTAATTTGGACAAGGGATGGAAAATATATGTACCACTAGTCGACATTGGATGTGGATAAGACGTTGTAATGGTAGTGTTGCAGATGTAATGATTCAAATATCCTAGTGCACAGTGAGTATCAACAGGTCAACTGTTTAAGCCCAAACATTATGTATTATCATCATTAGGAAATGAAGAAGGAGAAGAATTTTCATTGTAACAATTAGGATTCTTTGAAATTGGAAGAGGTACAACTTGATCATTATAGTCATCAAAAATTGGCAATGCATAACTTGATGGTTAGAAGACTGAACAAAAGCATCATGATAGGGAAAAATATGTTCATGAAACAAAATATCCCTATAGTTATAAATCTATCGAGTCTCAACATCATAAATTTTGTATCATTTTTGCTCAAAAAGATATCCAATGAATATGACAGGCTTGGAACATACATCAAATTTATGTTCATAAGGAGAAAGATTATGGGCATAACAAAGACACCTGAATACTTTTAGATGAGAGGAAGTAGGAGGTTTACCTAAGATCATCTCATATGGAGTTTTACCATTCAAGACTGGTGAAGGAATTTTATTGATTAAATAAATAACATTAAGAAGACATTCCCCCAAGAAGTTCAAAGGAAGGTTACTTTGGAATCTCAATGTCATAGCAACATCAAGTAAATGACAATGCGTACCCTCCACAATACCATTTTGTTTAGGAGTGGCAACACAACTACGTTGATGATGAACCCCATGTGTTTTGAAAAAATAATGTAAATCATTGGAAATAAATTCAGTATCGTTATGAGTGCGAACACCTTAATGGGAAAAGTAGAATGCAATTCATTAAAGGGAACAACAAAAGACCCATAAGTTTGTATTTTCTCACCTTGGTATTATATTATGTATGAATGAAGGAAAAAAAGAACTTTTCAAAGCAAATAGAGTTTCATGTTTATGTTTCATCAAAAATATCCAAGTTCAACGACTAAAATCAGCAACAATAGTCAAAAAATAATGTGCACTAGAATTACTAGGAATGGCAAAGCTTCTCCAAATATCACAGTGAATTAATTCAAAAGGTGAAGTAGTCTTTGTATTACTTGAAGGAAAATGATTTCTCACATGTTTTCCCATAGGAAAAACATCATAAATCTTATTGGAAAAAGAAATACGAGAATCTATAGCAGTGATAGAATTAGATTAGCTAGCAGCAAGATGACCCAATCTCCAATGCCAAATGACAAATGAAGGACTCACAATGGAATAAAGATTTGTTGAATTCTACATATGATAAAGACCATTTCAACATTTAACACTCCGATTATTTTCTTTGTGGTGAGGTAAGGTCCTGAAATGTGCAATAATCAAGAAAAAAATCACTGAACAATTAAAAGCTTTTGTGATTTGTGATATTCACAACAAATTAAACTTAAAAAAAGGAATGAGAAGAATATTATCAAGCTAAACGGAGTTAATGGAAGTAGCACCGATATTGGTTATTTGAGCAGTAGAACCATCAGCCATTTGGACACTAGAATGATAGGTTTTTTTTTTTTTTGAGACAGTGTTTAATAATTGAGATGAGGAACACATATGACTTGTGGCTTTACTATCAATAATCCAAGTATCATTATGTAAATAACTTAAACTAGTACCTGCAAAATTAGTCAAGGCATCATTTCTACCTTGTTGGAGAATGGCTAGAATTTGACCATACTGTTCATGTGTTACTACAAAAAGAGAAGCAGTGGGAGGATGCTCAATTCCTGATGGTGTTGGCTACTCATAAGATGCCACAAAACCACAACGATGAGAAGCCTTAGATGAACTATTGGTGGTGTATAGTGGATACACTACTACAGAAATAAGCTATTGAAGACGGCCTTATTTTTATATAGACGTTGGTTAACAAAGAAAACCGACGTTGTTACACTAATACGACGGTTATTAACTTTGGCGGGTAATAAAGACAACGGACCATCGTAGAAAGAAACAATCAACGACGGTTATAAACAAAACCATCGTCTATAATTTAATCAACGACGAACCGTTGTCTATAAATTCCTAAGACACGTGGCATCCACGCTGCTGCCATGTGTCGTTGATTAAATTATAAACGTTTTAGGTATAAAAAAAAACAAAAACAAGAAACAAAAAACGATGGTTTTAGCTTATAACCGTCGTCTTTACCTAGGTAAACACGATGGTTCTAAGCAAAAACCGTCGTTTTTACCCATTCTTGAAAAAAGAATAAAAAAACCACGAGCCTGGCTCTGGACCCATTGTCTTTATCAAAACGGCATCTTTTGTAGCCGTGTTATTTGGGTAAAGACAACGAGCCTAGCTTTTGTCTGTCGTTTTTAACTCCGTGTTTTGTTCTTTACACGCCTCTTCCTTTCTCATTTTCTCTCACTTCTTTAGAAACCCTAAAGCACCCGCCCTCACTTCTTTAGAAACCCTAAAGCACCTGCCGCTATTGCTCATCTTCTACAATGTGGTTGCCGTTTCGTCCTCTTCTCGACTGTAGTCGCCGTTCCTTCTCTTCTCCACTATAGTCGTCGTTCCTCATCTTCTCCACTGTGGTCGCTGTTCCTCATCTTCTCCATTGTGGTCGGATTACTTCTTCATTTCACATAATATTTGTGATTTTTAACCCAAAACCTTTAAGGTTAGTGCTCGGCAATTTATTTAAATTGTTTTTAACAAATTGTGAACGCATTATTATTCCGTGAAAATGTTTGAATCTATCCATTGAAAAGTTTGAATAGTGAATATAATGCATTATTTGGTTTAAATATTGAATGTATTTGTTAAGTTGGTTGTTAATTTGTATATTGTGTATATCATCAAAAATCGTATAAATTATCCACAAGCAGTCGTGATGATCCGCTAAACAAAATTTTAAAAGGGTAAGAACCAACAGACCGAAAGGTTTCCTCTACTGTCGGAAATTTATTAAAAATTTCGGCAGCATTTCAGCTGTTTTCTAACACTCCCTAAAAAGCTAAAAGTCATAACCTGCAGGGAAAAACATTTCTGAACAATACTTATTCTACCAGCACGCATTTCCCACACAATTAAATCACCAATCAGTACAAAACTCAACACTTAAACAAATATATTGTTTAAGTATGGTGTAGCTGCACTCAGTCTAAAACTGAGCTGCCTACATACCCTTTCTACAAGGGATCAAGCTACCTGTAGTTCCGAAAGCATATTTACACCAAATATGCTACAATCAAACACATTCAGCATTTAATCCAAAGAAATACACAATAAATAAATTTCCACATATTAAAATATAAATTCCAACATCACCCACTAACAAAATTAATATCACAAACAATTCATTTACAATTCACACAAACACAATTTATAATGATTAATACACAATAAACATATAATATATATATGCTCATCATAGCGAAATCATTTCCCAAACACAACAATTCAATAAAAGTATTCACCGACCCAGTTCACAATTATTTTCATACAACCAATTCACAAATTCAGCTAATTTCAAACCACAACTCTCAGAATTATTTAACAATATCCACATATCATGTTTTCCATAACTAATATCAACCACTACAAAAATCCAATCACAGAACTGAACCCTACAACCCCGGCGTACTAAACCATTTCAAATAATTACCACAACATCGCCACACACATATCTGTGACGCCAATCATCAAAAATTCCTAATTATCAGGTACTGACAAAACTGTTCACAACCGGGTAAATTCCGATATTTATCTATAATAGGCAAATTTTATACCGAAACGAAGCTCGTGAAATTTAGAACTCAACCGAGAATTTACCTCATCCATCCACCGCCGGTGGTGGCTTGAAAGTGTCCGGAAAGCGGCAGCCGAGGTTTATCTGTTTCTACTGCCCGAACGAACACCGGAATCGGACTCAGGGGGTCCAAAATAGGGGAAAAAGAGGTGACCCATTGCCGGAATCTTGCTCGAAACCTGCGATTGGCGAAAATGGGAGCCACCGGCTTTCTTCATTTTTCCGGCGACATCACGGTGTTTCACGGCCCGCAAACGGTGGGGAAAGAGAAGAGAATATCGGGCTACCCTTTCCGACGCGTGGGTCAGCCTAAACTCGCCGGAATCCGGCGAATTCGAAAAAGGAAACTCACCGGCTTTCCCTCGATTCCGACGATCTGGGCTCCCTTCCGGCGATCCAACGGTGCCAACAGGAGGCGGAGGTCGGCGGCGTCATTTCTGGGTAACTGCCGGCCTGATCTCGCCGGAGATGGGCCGTTGCCGGCGGAAAGGAAGGCATGGTGGGGTGCGCGAGAGGGAGGCTGCGCGAGGGGGGGCTGCCGCCTGCGTCTCGCGTGCCTCTCCTTCCAGATCCTTCTGGATAAATCTTTTAAAGGAAGGGGCAAAATAGTAATTTTTCCCTGCCACAGCAAAATTACCAAAATGCCCTTCATGTTATTTCAGCCATAACTTCTCGGTCTTAACTCGGAATTGAGCGTACTACTAGTCTACGAACTCGTATCGACTAGCTCTACGCAACGATACCACGGTCAAAACCATAGCATGCTCACACAAAAAGTCAACCCCGAGCCCTTCCTTGGTCAAACTTGGTCAACTCGGTCAACTTTGAGAAATTTTCAATATTTTCCCTGGGACGAGGTGTTACAACCTACCCCCCTTACAAAAATTTCGTCCTCGAAATTTCATACTCCAAGTGTGATATAAACGCGAGTACCATAGTCGCAACTACTCAGGTTCCTACTATGCTTCCGCTGCGCAACTCTAATCATTACCTTTCTTAGGTAATCATTCTCAGATACACAGTCCGTAGCTGCTCAGGTTGATCAAAAGATCTAACACCATACTTGATATAAAGTAATGTGTCAACATTTAATTTCCCAACAAAATACTTAGCCTTCGAAACTTATCCAATCCCAAAAACAGATTCAACTCTAAATGCACCGCTCAAATCACCTTACCAATAATCTTCTTTCCACTTGTGCCCAAAACCAAGATTTCTCCTCTTAACATTTCCTACCTGCATTTCCTCGTTATTTTATCAGCTCTGTCATGTTCACAAATTTTCCAAAGTCAATAGTGGTTGCCCATCCATAAAACGAAATACAAACAACACCTTCGACAACATTACCACCCACGGTAAAACACACCCAAGCCAAACAAAAATCAAATTAACTCTCCCATCGGTCCACAACCTACGACAACAAAACTTCCAAACAACCCATAAATTCATTCCAATAAAACTATTCGGCCATAACAAATTCAATTAATTCGTTCAACACACACATACCCATTCCAATCGTCCGTAATTCCTTCCCAGCCAGATCAACCGATCAGCCATATAAACTAATTTCATTCGGCCAACTATTAAATTCACTCTCCTATTCAACCATAATAATTCTTGGCTAAAATTGATTTACTTGGCCAATAATCATCATTCCACCTACTCAATATCCATAATTTCAACCCAATAAATTTCTTTGGGTTATAAAGCCAACAAAACTGATTATCAAACAAAATTTACAATGCCATTTCTATAATATCCACCAACAAATAGCAAAAACATAATCCGATTATTATTTTCAGAAATATTCCAAGAAGATAACTAGCCGACTTCACAGTGAAGCCTCCATTTGAGGACAACTTCCAAATTAATTTATCCTCCCAAATTAAATTTAGCTGATATAGGAAAACTCATAATTTATTTTCTTTATCTCCAAAGGCCATATTCTATGACTCCTACCACTTTCTGATCCCAAACAACATTCATGTTATCATAAACGAAGTCCTTTAAGCTTCCACACACAAGCCAAGGATCTTTCCAGAATCGAACACCTTTCCCATTTCCAATTCAACAACTCAGTTTTTATCTCTTGGTACAGCTTCACAACTACTACCACGTTCTCACGCATTGTTGAAACTTTGTCATCCGAATCGTATGGAATTAAACCTCTTTGGCTACCCCTACATTCTCAATTTCCATTCCTCTTCGGCTACCCCTACAGTCTCAAAATTCCATATTCTCAATCAGTGAAGAAGAAAGAGCATTCATCCTCTATAGCATCTTTTCTCAAATTAGCACCAGCATTTGATTGTTTGCGATTCTCTATCATCCTCAAAAAAAAAGAGGGAAACAATTCTTGAAGAATTAAGAACAAAGTTTTCACAATCGGCCAGAAATTTCCGCCTCACAAGAAATACTTCTAACGTCTCAAGATTTGGAAGATTTAAATTTCTCAATTTTCGTATCTATTTGTCTGTCCATTACTTGAAACACTTCTCATTGTAACGGATACCCATCTTTGGCTAACTTGTTAATGCGCAAAGGAGAACAGTTACACAAGGGACCACATTCATAAATAAAGGATTATCAACTAAGTCAACAATTAAAAGAGTACGCTTGTTTTACCAAAGTTAAGTCCATTAACTCTCCAAATATAAAAGCAAGAGAATAAATATGAACAAACTTAAGACAACAGGATTGGTACAGCTTCCAAAATATAATTAAGTTACATACTTCCATCTCTTGTTAAAAATAATTTCGCAAAACCTTTAGCTTCCTTCCAAAATTTATTAAATCATTTTAACACGATTGTTTTGGGGCGAAAACATAATTTAACATCACTTAAAATCTCGCATCAATCACTAATATCATAAATAATTACTGTAAAACACTTAAAATCATTTTGATTTAACAGATGCTCAAAAGATACCAAGCCGAAGGGCCAAAATCCAAAAATCAAATACTTGGGCCATAACCCATAAAATCAACTAAAATTCAAATACTTGGGCCATAACCCGTAAAATCAACTAAAATCATCAATCATACATCATATCTCAAAACCTGTACTGTAAAATATCATATGAATGGGTCACAACCCGTAAAATCAGATACTTGGGCCACATCCCATAATTTCAAAAATCATCCATCTAAAACCATAAATCAAATATCAACCGAGTACCACACTCTAGTATCGTGCCATGTGACCCTCAGCGTCCTGATGATGTCACGGCCCGGGGAGGGGGAATAACTCATCACAACGAACCGGCGTCCCAAATCTGTCATGGCAGGATCCTCATCATCTCTCTCCCGACACGTGTCCGCAGTAGAGGATGGCATAATAATAATAATAATAATAATAATAATAATATAATATCATAATAGTATGCCGTGTGCCCATCAGCGTCCCGACGGTGCCACAGGCGGGGGGAGGGGGAACACCACACTCTCTCTCCAACTAATATTGTCTCCAATTTAGCCATCGCACTTCAGATGGTATGGAGTTTTTGGTCAGACTTCCCAGGGGGTCACCCATCCTAGGAATGCTCCCACTGGAGCACGCTTAGCCCCATGTCAGACTTCCCAGGGGGTCACCCATCCTAGGAATGCTCCCAATGGAGCACGCTTAACCCTAGAGTTCTTTCAACTCTGAAGCCAAACGCTCTGAAAAGGCCTTGGTTGTTAAGAGAGTGCTCACTTTACATTTGAACCATTACCACAGGACCCCCTTTCACACCTGGGCGATGTGGGATTGGACACCAATATCTGCCAGTAAGGTAGCCTGCCAGTGCCCCCTACACCCGCTCACACTTACCATGGCTCTTGGATCCAATCTCTGCCAGTAAGGTAGCCTGCCAGTGCCCCTCTACACCCGCCCACACTTACCTTGGCTCCGGATCCTGGTCGTCACATAAAAAATACTACCAAACATGTTGTAGTCTCTAGATGCAAGCGTGCCACCTTCAAATTGAAGGAAAAAAAATAAAATAAAAATATAAGTGCTTGGAAAAAAAACTTTAGTTAGACAATTGTACTTAATAACAGAGAACAAAAGAATCCTAATGGATTTTTGAATGCCTTAACAATAAATGACTTCAAATAAAATCATTAGAATAATGAAAGATAAGAAATTGAATAGAAATTAAAAAAAAAAAAAAAACCTATGAATTAAGGTAAAAAAAAAAAAAAAAACCTATGAATTAAGGCTTGAAAGATGTTCTAAAAGGTTGTTGTGCTGAGAGATTTTAGAGTCATCTTCTGTCTCCAGAAAGTGCCTTTATATAGTTCTCAAAGTATTTGTCCTTATTGAAATAAACTGCATATTAAATAAACTAAATAATAACAGAATTCATTTAATAAGCTATATAAATATTTTTTTTGTTGCTATTTATTGCCCCGGTCGATCTGGATGACATGGCTAGTGAGGAAGTAGACAAGCCAATATATATAAAAGTAATAAAATATGTTTATTAATTAATATTTTATTTCAACAATTTTATTAATTATGATATAAAGGTATTAATGTAATTGCATATGGCTAGAAATTTGGAGAGTTTATCTATTCCAATGAATGTCTAACTGATCAAAAATGTAAAAATACAAAATTGCCCTTGTCAATTTTAACAAAGAATTGTTATTGTCATGGAAGATGCTTGATTGCCCTTGTCAATTTTAACAAAGAATTGTTATTGTCATGGAAGATGCTTGTAAAGAATTGTTATTGTCATGAAAGATGCTTGTAATTTCCCAAACATGATATATTTAATTTATTCAAATCTCAGGGAGGTCAATGTAATTTATTAAAAAAAATAAAAAACTGGATGAACAATAACCACCGAAAAAGTCCTCACTTTCCTTTATATATAAATATATATACATATACTAGTTTTTGGTGTGTGCATTGCACGCGATTGTGATATACATTTTGATTTAACTTTTTAATTTTTTGTTGTAATTTTTGTTATTTGTTTTGAGAACTAAATTGATGCATTGTATATTAAAGCAAGGTAATTGAATTTTTAATCAACATGTGATTTATTTTTGAAGAAAATTTTGTTTGTAGGTTAGCTATAGTGGTGCAATTGCATTGAATATTTATTATGTAATTTATAGTTTTAAATGTTGTTTTAATTTTTGGAGTTGAAATTTTGCAATTTGGAAGATAATGCATGTTTTAAAATAAATACTCTCATTTGTATTTTTTTTTACAATATAGTTTTTATATGTTCATATCATATAAGTTTTTGGTATTGGGAAGCATAAATATTTGACCACTATTGTATTATTTGCTAAGCAAGTTTGGAAAACATAGATTAATAAAATAGGAACTGAAAATATTAGTTTAAAGAGTAGTGTTTACGTTTTGATTGGCATATGAGCTGTTTAATTTTTTGATCAAAATGATATATAAAGGTAATTTAAAAAAGAAAAAAAAGAAAAAAAAAAGAATATGTAATAGTAAACTAAAAACTTATGGAATTAGGTACTAACATTGGTTCAAATTTTGTATATAAAATGATAAGCATTGAGTACTATTTTATAATAACATATAATTTAGATCATATAAAAGATCATTTATTATGGAGTTTTATTAAGATATTAAAAGGCGTATGTGGGCTGGACTCCCGGTGTCCAGGCATCACCATTTGTTGTTCCTGCAAATTAGCAAACGTAATATGTAACACAACGTCATGATGAAATAATATGCATTTGTTTGTGTTTTATGTAAAATATAAACAAACAATAATGACATTACACTTAATAATAAAGCACGTACGATGCCTATTGAGTAAAAGTTCTAATAAATGCAAAGAAAGATATATTAAGAGATTCAGAGACCAAAAAAAGAGAGGCAAAGAATAGATTGCCATTTGGGGGGCATGTCCTGATGCCTCAACTGTTTAGTATAGACTTCTTGAACTTAAACTATTCAGACCATAAAAGTAGATGTGCACATGCTACATGTGTGAGGAAATGTACTAATTAAAAGGAAGAAAACATAATTAAGATAAACACAGAGTAGCAACAGTGGTATCGGACAACCGAAGAGGAGTGAACTAATGGATACACACAAGAAACATTTAAGTAAAAGAGACAAACCAACTGAATTTCTCTTTGTATTACCATTAGGTACGAATCAATTTGTGTGTGAATAATTACTGGGGGATAAAAAAAAAACTTAGAAATGGCTTCAATTTAGGGGGTCACACACCATTACTATTATTGCGTGAATAACATAACTTCAGTTTTTTGAGGATAAAGAAACTATGAAATGGCTTCAATTTCCAACATTGAGAATAAATAAAATGTCAGTACAATTGTAAATTGCAAATATTTGGTTAAAATTAAAAAATTTTATTGAAATTTTAGGAATCACTAAACCAACTTTAGTTACACTACCAACTTTAAAAAAATGGTTCATATAACACAAGTCTATTAATTGGGATCCAAGGAGATGCAAAGCATGAGATACACAAGGCAATAACCAAGCAGTAAAGCTCTCCCATCCAGAGAAAGTAAGTTGTATAATATAAGTTACAAAAAGATATGATATGACTAAATTCAGTTGTAGTAAGTACCTTGAGCTGCTTTGCAACATCTCTTGCATATAACCCAAAAACGTCAATCCATGTTTTTGAGAATAGTGCACATGCAGACAACATAAACACAAGATAGAACAGAGCATGGAAAGGATTGGCTGCCATATCAGCTAAACTGCAAAATTGAATTGTAAAAGTGAAGTGTTAATTTAACAGGTAGGGCAACAACAACAAGTTAAAGATAAGAAAAAAGATAATACAAATTAGCAATGCATAACCAATCAAACAATAGATAATACAAAAATCAATGCAAGCTATGCTTGTTCGGACCCAAAACATAATCTCCAAAAGAGGATAAAACCTCTAATTACCTTGAAGGAGCAGTGATATAATAAGCCAGACCACCAACATGAATGAATTGACCACCTGAATATTCAGATTCCTTCCATTTACCCAAGAGATTCACAAGAAAATTTCCACTGTATCTTCTGTACAGCAACTGTAAATGCACAATAAAAAATGGTTAAAAATGTAGAGCACAAAAGTTGACAATTCAATAACATGAAAATAAATTCAACAACATGCATATATATATATATATATATGGAACTTTGGTGCTGCACGATTGCTGCCCTATAAATATCAGTATGTACAGAATCCTGCATAAGAAAATTTTGCCATCTGTCAATAATTTATGACATAAATCAAAATAACAATTCTAGCAATCATTCCCAATAAAATATCTTGTGCATACGGAGAAAATAACAAAATTGATCACACTATTTATGAAAGAGAAAGTACAAATCTTTTTATTATGCAATCAGAATAAAATATTTCACATGGATCCAAACTCAACATCACAGAAACAAATCAAATAAATAAAACAGTAAACCCCCAAATGTCTCTTTGATCTACAACCCAGCCAGCCAAGCCACTAATTCTCCCGGATGACCTTTTATCTCTTCATTTATATCCACAAATAAAAACATCCCCTTCCAAATTCAATTTCACCATTTTAGCTTTGCAAGGAAGTGCTGCAACACCATTTTTGCATATATACATTTAAAACAGAGATAACACTGCCATATTATATTAATGATAAATAAATGGAATAGACGAATTATAGATACCTTTTCAATGAGCGAGATAATACGGTTTGACCTTTTCAACATCAATCCGAACATTGATCTTGCTGTCAAGATCATACTTGCTGTACATATAAAGTATTAGCACTTTGACTAAAAGAGAAACAGAACCAAGGCATAAAAAATTTGCACAAGTAACAATAATCAATCAAGACATTATAATATAACAATTCGTACTTGAATATTTGTAGCCATTTCAGGTTTTCAACATCCTGTTCGTTCATCAAGTGCTTATATGCTCATGATGCTGCAACATCAATATCTTCCATCCCAATCAATATAATAATAGATCATGAAAAATGTCCCTTTTTTATAAGAAGATGTAGTTTCTTTTTTTTTCTTTTTCTTTTCCATATTTTTTTTGCTGTTTACCATAGAATGAGTGGTATCTAATGATAAAAAGGGCTGCTGAAGGTAGAGTCGTCTTGTTCTCCTTGGCCACTTGAAAAGTGCCCAATGCCAATTATACATTAGTTTTTGTGTTTCTGATAATACGAAAAGAGAGATTGTTTTCATTTTCCAACTCTACTATTTAAAGGTTTGGAGATGTACCAAATACATGTAGTCATCATGCCCCCATGACATCAAAATATTGTTCAATCCACATCCCTCAAAGTAGGTTCCATACTTGGTGCTGAAAGCAGGATTGTTGTAGTCGGGATTTTCCCTTAAATACTACAGTGACAACATAACACATATTACATAAACATTAACCAATAGAAAAGTTACATATTTTAAAGCTTTGCCTCTCTATTTGATTTTGTTTTTGTAAAGAAACGTAACAAACGAGAAAATCCTTACTTTAGAAAGAAGGAAAAGAAAAAATAAGATGAAGATGAACACTTTAGATCTTGTTTTATTTATCGTATTTTCAACAACATAATAAAATAAATAACTCACCACATCACTCCTTCAGATATCGCCAATCGTGTTAGGATTCCTCTTCAATTGCAGAAAATCTGGAGATTTCAGATCTTAGCAGAAAATCGTCTTCATCACGATTTCGGCTTCGGCAAAGCATCTTCCTCTTCAAAAGTATGAAATCATTTTCATCTAAGCCTTCTTCTTCATATGCAAACTCACAGCCAATGTGATTGAGTTTTGTTTTGCACTGATTTCACTACGAATCGGTGGCTTCTGGGATCGGACGTTAGAACTTTCCCCTTCGAATCAAAATTGGTCTCTAGCAAAAAACGTCAAATGATTTATGATGATAAAAATCCTTAACGTAAGAAAACGACGCCGTTTTGAAAAAAAAAACAATGAAAAAAAACGGAAACCCACATATATCTCTACTCTCCTTTATAAGATATATATTTTAATAACAATATTAAAACGAATAATTGAATACGACAGCGTTATAGAATTATTAACAGTGTTAACATCTTAGTTTTGTGATTATGATATTCCTGGCCATGGCATTATATTTTCTTAATTCACTAACAACTGCAATTATGGGTTAATGTAGTTAAAAAATTTAATGTCAACTAGTTTAATGTAGTTTAATTAGTGAGATGAAAGTGCCGACCTCATATTCTCATTCATCTATAACTAATTAATTAATATGAAACTTCAAAAGCTTTCCATTAATTAAGGCTTCCACTTGACCTGCAAGCTCTTTCCTGACTACTTCAAAGTCATTACTCAAGGAAGAAGCTTCGTCGCAATTAGATTTAACAAAACCAATGGATTGTGGGTCATTTCATTTTGCTATTTGTTCTTTTTATTTATTTTTATTTTTATTTGTTTCTCCGTTTTGTAGGAATGGCAATCGAGCTGGGCACATCAAAGTTTAGGTAAATCCAACCCTACCTGATAACAAATTCTGATCCACTATGAACACGTTTAAATTGCTATATCCAACCCAATCGGGTTAGATACTCCCAGGGCTCCAACCCAATCCAGTTAGGGTGTATTTTAGAGTTTAATGGATTTAAATGGAGTTATAGATTTTAAAGAAATTCATAAATTGTTATGGAATTCCATGGATTATATATAGAATTTAAAAGAATCAAATGAAATCTATGGAAAATATGTAGGATTTCACTTAGACATTTTCATTGACAAAATTCCTTTTAAAATCCAATGAAATCCGTTAAAATCCATCATTTTTTAAAATCTTTTAAAGTCAATGACTTTTTGAATACCTTCAGATTTTAAAAGATTTTTATAAGTCTTAGGAGAGTGTATTTAATTAAGAGTTTAATAAATTTAAGTGGAGTTGTAGATTTTAAATTTTTTTTTTTTATAGTTTTTTTATGGAATTCCATGGATTCTGTATAAAATTCATAAGAATTAATCCAATGAAATCCATGGAAACTAAGTGGGATTTCAGTTAGTTTTTTTCATTCACAAAATTCCTTTTAAAATCTAATGAAATCCATTAAAATCTATCATTTTTTAAAATCTTTTAAAGTCAATGACTTTTTGAATACCTTCAGATTTTAAAAGACTTCTATAAAGTCTCAATTGAATACACCTAGATTTTAATAGATTTTTATAAAATCTATTAAAATCTGAATTGAATAGCTCTTAATTTGTAAAGACTTATTAGAACTCTGAATTGAAAACCCATAAACTTTTAAACTCTTTTAAAATCCAACCAATTCTAAATTGAATACACCAATTTTAATTGAATACAATTAGATTTTAATAAACTTTTATAAAATCCATTAAAATCTGAATTGAATATCTCTTGATTTGTATAGACTTATCTGAATTCTGAATTGAATATCCCTAGACTTTTAAACTCTTTTAAAACCCAACCAGTTCTAAATTGAATACACCCTCCAGTTATGTCCAAATATTCGTAAGTAGTTTTCTGGTTCATTTTATGTTTTTTATTTCTAATTTTTTTTGTTACGGTTTGTTTATTAAGATATTGTAGATCATCCTAAATGATGAGGTTGCCTGACTTAAAAATCATATCAAGACTTAGAATGTCCTAGTAAGATGAAGGTAATGAAGAAACACTAGCTTATAAATGCTTGACGGAATATGCACAAGTTTTTTACAGCTGATAAGCATAAACTCTCGAGGCTAACTATTGAATTAACTGAGGAAGGCAACTCTTTTATTACAGTGCCAAAAAAATTTAGGCTTGTTAAAATCCAAATTAACTTCTAAAATATTTAGACACCAGATTACTTGGAACAGCTAGTGTTGAGTTTGCTGCAGTGTTGAGTTAGCATCTAATGTAACTAGCATAGTAAGAAATCCAATAGACTAATGAATCTTAACAAAACTTGCACAATGATCAGCATATAAGCACTCGAGATTTTCTTTTAGAATTTTGAGCGACTAAAGTTCAACTTTTTAATCTTTCAAAATTCTGCAAACTAGAGGCGAAAAAGGGTTTAAAAAAATAACTGTAAATTAGCTAATTCAAGAATATGACAACGTAATTATATTCAACTATTTATATAACAATTGTGTCTTGAATCCTTTGTCAAGATGATGGATATGCTTTGTGCATATTGAGTATATAAGAAGTTGTTTTGGACGAAAATTAAAAGGCAAAGTGGGGAACTAGTATCCAGGGAAATCAATTTACCTTGACTCATTTGGAACATATCCAATTTCAATAGAAAGGACTCCATTAGCAAATATAGGTAGCCAGAGCCTTTTCATTTTTTTTGAATGATGTAGTATTCAAGCACAAAGTTCCCTGTTAAGGTAATTTAAGCATAATTTCTTCAATCAAATTGGTTCCCTAAATAGTTCGTAGGAGAATAAAACAGAGCCTAATAAAAGAGACCTCAGAGCAATGAGATGGTATATTGGGTAATAATACATGTCAGTTGCAGGGATGTGATCAAATTGAAAGTCTTCAGAAACAAATATTAATTGGGTATCCAGGCAAATCAATTAACCTGAACTCCTTAGGGAGATATTCAATGGCAGTGGAAAGGTTGCATTATAAAATATAAGTAGTCGGAGCCTTTTCATTTTTTTGAATGATTTAGTATTCAAGTTTAGAGTTCTCTATTCAGGCAACTTCAACATAATTCTTTAGATCGATTTCGTTCCCTAAATAGTTCATAGGAGATTAAAACATAGTCAAATTGTCATATCAAAAGCATAATATGTAACAAAATAATGTTAGAAGTTGTTGCAAAGGAGCTTTTAGATCAGTACTCTTACAATGTTTTCCAAGAAAATGTGAAAAACATCATCAAGAGACCACAATCTACTGCATTCGCAAGCTTCAGAGATTCACTGATAAAAGACTAACTGTGTATGTATGTGTATGTGTGTGTGTGTGTGTATATATGTATATATATAGATATATTATTAAATGTATATTTTAGTGACAAATTTTATGGAAACTCTATATATATAAATATATATATATTTAAATATTGCTGCTTCGTAAGATTCAAGCAAAAGCAATGCTGTGTTAACATTATACACAATATTATACTTGACAATAACATTATACAAAATATTATACTTGACAATATATTGCTTAACATGTTTGGCATGTTAAGTAACTATTAATCCTAAAGTAAGCTTAGACACACACATTACAAGTGTAACATCCCGTTTTTCAAAAATATTAAAATATTCAAATTTGATCAAGTTGACCATGAGTGGGTCAATGGTTGACTTTTTCAGTGGACAAAATTGAGTTTTAAATTTAGTATCGTTGCGTAGAGCTCGTAGATACGAGTTCGTAGACTGGTGGTACACTTGATTTCGAATTACGGTTTAAGAGTTATGGCCAAATGAAATTCAGGGGCATTTTAGTCTTTTCCCAATGGACTCCATTAAAGAAATTTCTTTTCCTTCTTCCCCGCGCACGACCCTTCCCCTTCTCTCTGCCCGACACCAGCTCTCCCTCTCTCGTTACTGTGCTGCCGGACCTTCCAACGGAAATTTCTCCGTTTTCCGGCGATGGCGGGCCAGCATCTCACCGGGAAAAGAAGCCCCAGTTCCCTCTCCCCCTTCTCCGACCAGACCCGCGCCTTTGCTGTATTTGCGCTGCCAAAGTTTCTCGCCGGAAATCCGACCATATCCGGCGACGGTGAGCTCGTCCACCACCCGGGAAAGAATACCCAGGTCTCCTGCTTCCTTCCCGCCCTGAATTTTGGCTGTGAAACCCTCTGAATCGCCGAAAATACGAAGGAACCAAGAGGAGTTTAAGCCGCGACTTTTTCGGCCATTTTCTGGCCATCACCGACGGCAATTGGGCAAGATAAGTTGATCATTGTTTTACCCATTCCTCAAGCTTTATTTTGATATATAATTTGCATATTATTGATGAGTATGTGCAAGTTTGCTTAAATTGAGCTAGATTTGAATTATTGGTGAAAATTAGAATGTCATTACATAACATTTATGATAATTTATGAAGCAATTAAGTGCTATGACTGTTAGAAGTTAATTTCAATATTAAATTTCATAAATTTAGAGCATTCATGGTTGGTGTATTTAAAGCCCTCATATAGTTGAGTTATCCATGAAGAATGTAACATGAATATATATATATATATATATATATATATATATGAATGTATAAATGTCCATAGGTGTGTGTTTGAGGGTGAGTATATGGAAACATGACTTGATTTCTATCTTGGTTTTAGATTAATTAAAGTTGATGTTTTAGTTAGTGGTTTGGTGATTGCAGCTAGAGCTGCTGTTTTGTGGTTGAGAATTGAAAGAGTTATGTTCATTTGTAGTTGGGTAATGTTGTTTGTTTATTTTTAGGCATGTTGCTGTTTCCTTGAAATGGGGCTTTGCTGCCTTTAGTTTGTGTTTTGCTGCTGGTACTACAGCTGCTTTAGAGGTCAAAATGAAAATAATTTAAATTGTGGTTTGTAAGGCAGATTTGGAAAATATTTTTGAGAAGGTTTCTGTGGTGGTTGATGTTTATTGTTCAGATACTTGCTTTCCTACTTGTGTTTTGGCAATTTTAATGGGATAGGGTTATTGTTTTCGATAGTGAATCATTATGCGGATTTTGGTTAATGGGTAGAGAAATTGTGATTGGCAGGTTTAATTAAATTTTTAATTTATGATATTCTGGTGTTATTTATGCTTCTGTTATGAGTTGTATTGAATCAGTTGATAGATCATTTGGATTTAAGGAAATATATGCTCAAAGGGCCTAAAATGATTTTGTTAGTTTCTCAAGGTTTCATTAGGAATTTGTAGGCTTGTTTGGTTAGTAATAAATTACTAACTTGTGTTTCATGATCATAATTGTTTAAATGGTTTAATGAATTTAGTAATTCCATATTTGGAATTTCTATAAATATATATATACTGAGTTCTTTAATTTTGTTTGACTGTGTAATTTGTTCAAGTGTCCTTGGTAAAATTAAAGAGTTTAAAAGCTTTCCTTGAGATAACTGAAATTTACTTACGAAAATGATGTGTACTTGAAATTGTGATTGGTTGCCGATGAAAGGTAACTTGGATTGTGATTGTAATTGGACTCCGTATTTAAGGAGAACCATTATGAAATGTATGGAATGCATTATATGGTTGTTTTTCTTTCATTTGGTGATTGTGCAAATGGAATTGATATGAAATTATGAAGCTTGGAGTTATGATAAAT